>CATIWR010303927.1:0-15801 GCA_949677035.1 Omphalea diandra | reverse complement strand
CAGGCCGCTTGTCTCAGACGCTTTAATTAGCTTTTCTTTTCCTTCTTCGTCTTAACGATTTTTTGTTCAGTCTATCAAAATTCTTTCTTCTTTTTTTTTTTGTCTATCTTCGTTTACCCATGTTTAGTGCAAAAGAAATTAATCAATTTTTTTTTTCTTATTTGAATCTCTTATTTATATAAAAAAAATTTAAATTCATTAATTATAAATTTACTTTTTTAACTCATTAAAAAAATAATGTATAAAGACAAACTATGAGTGTTTTATTAATTTAATATATCATATATTTTTTAACTTTACATTTTTTCATTTTTCTCCAAAATGAAGAAAAAATTTTATTAATCAAATTTCTCTCCATTTCATTTCTTTTTTTTTTCCATTATTTACAAATTAAACAAGAAAAATAATTCTAATTTCTTTTCTTTTATCCTCACTTCTTTCCAACCAAATAAATAGTTAGTCATTCTTTTTTATAAATAAATGTCCTAGTATCACTGATTGTCAACTTGCGAAAATAAAATTTTTATTATAATTTTAATGTAAAAATTATATCATATTAAAATTTAATTTATTAATTCACTATAATATTTTTTATTTAAAAATTAATTTTTTAGTATAAAATTTATGTTATATTAAAGAGCTGGGATTTGGCAGGGGTCCATCCCCTGCGATGGTGAAAGAAAAATCAAATTAGCGTGACCCCTCCCCCTAAAAAAAAAAAAAAAAAAGTTTCCACGCTTAATATGATGCCGTTGAGTAAGAAATAATTATTTTTTGTCACTTACTCAAAATGGCATCATTTGAAATAAGTGACAAGAAAAAAAAAAAAAGAACTCAAAGGCATAAACAGTCCATCCCCCACCAAAACACATACATAAAACACTTTTCTTTTCTCCAGATTTCTCCTTCCAGAAATCCCAAAATTTTCTTTTTTTCTCACCTAATCATCTCCTTTTTTTTCAAAAAATATTTAATATGTTTTCAAAAATTTAATTTTCATCAATTTTTTGAGCTAAATAATAAGTATTTAAAGAATTGACACTCAATTTTGGATTCAACTAAAAGTGAGTTCTATCATTTTGTTTAAAATTTTAAAATTTTCAATTTTATCAAATCTTTCATATTTTAAGTTAATTAATTTTACATTAAAAATATGACATTCACTTTTTTCTTTCATATTTCTTAAAAATTCTTAATTGATTGAATTTGAAATAAGAACTATAATTTAAAAATAGAAAATTTAAATTAAAAATATATTGTGAATTAGGAACTCTAATTTAAAAATATAAAATTAAAATTATATTATGAATTTTGAATTACAAATCCTAATTGATTTATTGTAAATTAAAAATATTATAAAGTTATAGTAAACTAGAAAAAATATTAAAATAATTAATTTATTATGAATTAAAATTTTAAATTAAAAAAAAAAACAAGAAAAAGAAAAAAAATGTCTTCTTCTCAAAAATGATAAAATTAATGTTTCAAATCCGGTCTAGCTTCGGGTGGTGGGATTGAGAACTTGAGAATTCCTTGGCCACCATAATCGAATTGGGATGCAGTAATTTCCTTGCGATTAGTTAGTTACAAGGGTTCAGACTCTCTCTGCAATCTCAAAGATTACGTCCTCCGCAATGCCTTTATCCACGATCGATAGGAATATGAGAATTTTTAGTCTAGAATGACGAGAGTAGTAGAGCGGAAGCAAACTCTAAAGAGCTGACTTGAATGTGATGACACTAATTTCACATACGGCAATCTCGTATTTGCGTCATCTTTTGTCTCTTTTCGTCTCAGCAAAGGCAATTATAGGAGCGGTTACCAAGGCCCCCTAAGCATACGATGAAGGAGGACAGTCTGTGAAGCAATTGATATATTGGTTCTCGCAAATTACATATTCTCATCTCCATTAACGATGCTCCAGGCATTCCAGATTAATAACGTTCCAACTCTCTCAAAGACTATGGAATTTTTTTAAAAAATTTTTGTGCGTTAAGTTGTGATATTTCTTATTCTTTATTCATTACTGTTTTGAATTATTGATTTCTTTTAGTTCTATGTTATGAGTTATGAGACTTTTTGTGATTGTTTCAGTATTGGAGATCTTTATTAATGAGAAAATAGTGGTATTTAATTGATTGGAGTTTTTTGAAAAAAATCTTAAAAGAAAAAAAAAAAAACTGAGTGAAGGAAAAGAGGGAGAAATGAGAGAAGGAGAGTGGTTACATGAATTGACCAAATATGTTTTTATGTTGATTGTTCTTGGTTTTATAATTAATTGATTAATATTTTGAGTTTGCTTCTTGTTTTATGGATATTCATTGCATAAATTGACCAAATATAAAGAAATATGAAATTTTAACTATGTGATAAAGTTGAGGTTAATTTGATAAAATTAACTAATAAGGTAAAGTTATTTTAATCAATTAAATAGTTATGAGTTGTAAAAGGGCGGGGGAAACGTTTCCCTATCATGTACAAACGACAAGGACAATTTTTCTCCTACTGAAGTTAAGTTTTTGCCAAAATAAGAGAAACTTCGCTGTGATATGTTCGAATCACCCAAAACTAAAGCCATTCTAATCTCCATTTAGATTCATTTGGAGTACTTTGAACCAAAATGAAACATAATAATAATAACAAGAAAGATGAAATTGATCTTATTGATCAAACACAACATAATCAACAAGCAAACTAGTGATTAAATTTACAACCAATTCTAATATGCTTGATACGCCAGCAACTGACCAAATTCGTTAGTTCTGTGGTCAGTTCTATCAGAATACCAATAAGAGCATTGACATTCCCTAATATTGATGAACACATGACAATTTGGTGATCCACATTGTTTTCAACAGAACGTCACCAACGCCAACTTTGCTCCTCAGAATGAACCATTACCTATGATCCACAGCCAATCAAGAGCAACTCCTGTAAATATGCCCCCCAACAAAAATACGACCAGCAAATTACCCAAAGCATTTTGCTCAGGACCCTACAGAACCAATAGGGAAAATAAAAAGAACCCATTAGATCTTGATGAGAAATTGTGTTTAAAATCTTTTAACATGCATAACGTAAATGTGAAATAACCTTGTAACCTCTGGGTGCCACTGTCATGACACACACAGTGAGATAACCATTTGTTAGTCCTAGAAAAGATGTGAGCATGATCATCCATCCCTGATCAGCATATTTTGCCGTGAAGTAGAATGCAGGAATCAGTAGAAAACGAGCCAGGATTGCGATCATTAGGCCCTTTCTAGACTCCAATTTCAAGCATTCTATTAGGGGAATATATCTTGATATGAGGTCCCAAATATTGTACATTGCAATCAGAACAGTTGTGTACCTGAATCCACAGCAATTATCACACTATAGTTAACATGTGCGTCTAGCAGTTCACAGGCTACGTTATATGTCCAGTTCTCTGTAAATAGATTGCTTGTCCTATTGGCAAGCATAATGAATCGACTTACCATGAACCTAACTTGTGTTCTCCAGTATTTTCAGATAAAAATCCAGGAAAAATTGACAGTGACAGCACATATATCAGAAACAGGTCCAATGCATAATCAATATTTTGGAAGAACAGCTGTTTATTGCTCAATCTATCAAGCTTCTTGGGGTCATTTTCACCCTGTAAAAACACAGCAATTTTGATGATCGTATATTAAGGTTAAAGAAAGTAGCTACCTTTCCGAAGGCACCAAAAATGCAGAGAGATTATAAGGAAGTTGCATTACTTCATTGGTTGCTGAAATTTGGATTCCAGCAGATGCAAGATCAGATGAAACCGTTTTTGATCCTTCTGAGGCTGCTTTAGCACGGTAGTACTTGACCATTGGCAGCTTAGGGAAGTAAAATGCGTACAACAGAACACAAAGAAACTCCAAGAAAGTGGAGATTCCTAAAAACAACACTGCAAATTAAACAAGAAATGGTAATGAATAGGCATACTTGGAATAACAATGTCTAAAAAAATAAGTCGTCATGGTCAAAGAATGAGTCGCATACTAACTCCCTTTCGAAGCCCATCACTAGCCTTGTCGAATGCTCCTTTTGTCATTAGCCTCAAAGCAGAGGTCAGGGCTCCTGATGCACCCAACCCAGCAAAGAAGGACTGTAGGGTATTAAACCAAGATATATCAGAGTCACAAGTCATATTGAAAATTCAAGAACTTCAAGAACATTAAAGAATTCCAGAAAGACTGACTTGCATGAATTCAGGGCACATAAAAGACAAGTCTCCACACATTCCACCTTGAACATGAGCATCTGAGACTCCAAAAAGAGCAACTATAGCACATATACCAAGGAAAGGTGCAATGCCTCCTTTCCCTGATGTGGCTAAGTCCAACTGTCATGATTAAGTAGTAAAATGGAGCCAAATTACTTGAAGCAATGAATGGCAGGCTATCAAATTGAAATTAATGACATAAGAGGATTAAAATTTAAAACAGCACCTACAATCAAGAGCATCATAGTGCTTGTAGTAAAGAGTACGTAGCCAGCTATGTTCCTCTTTCTAGTATTGATCTTTGACTCATTGTATGCTAGTAATGATATTGTTCCAAGTGCAAATGGTTGGTAAACTAGGGTAAGTACCCTTGAAGGATGGTAACTCTTCAAATGGGGAAAAAAGAATATATCATCAATCAAATAGTTCTGCAACTCCTCCCATTTATAATAAACCAGTACTATGATTTAAAACTATGAAAGTTGATTCTAAGAAATAGAAGCGTCAAAAATAAACGAAAGGTACCAACCGCGAACAACGTATAATAGTAATCTCCTATGTTTAGCATACTGGACCATGAAATAAGGGACCCAAGTCCAAGAATCCAACAAACAAACATCGCTTTGTATTTTCCCTGAATATCACAAAAGTTAAATGGGGATCATTTAAAAGTTAATTAATTGGAAAATTGTAAGCAATCCTAATTAAACCAATGAAAAAAGATTGACCACAAACCTCAAGCCTTGTTGGCTGAACCCCACTTACATCTGCAGTAGTCATGACTGCCGCCTACAAAAACATTGTTAGCCAGTGTTAGCACCCTGCAGACAGAAGCATAAACCAAACTGAACGTATGATTATATCAAACCTGGGACTCAAGAATTTTAGTAAAATATCAAAACGGTTTCCAAAATGAGAACAAGTTTCAAGAAAAAAAAAAAAAAAGGTTGAAGAAAAGATGAATGCATAAAATTCAAGAAGCAACTAATACTTTTATGTCAGAAAAAATGAAATGAGTAAGACATCATTTAACGGCAAAAACCTTATCAAGATTAGCGCTGACCCCTTTAATATATTGAATTCTGCAAATTACTGCGGGAAAGCTAAAAAGGAGAGAGTGTGGACTGCGGATATTCAGACGGAGAAGGACAAAGATTCAATGCATTTCAGTATTCAATTTTCTTCGAAAGTGAATAGGCAAATGATGATTAAGGGAAAGCAATCTCAACAAAATAAAATCTTGAATGATCTTTAGAATCTGTGAAGGCAGTTAAAGCCAGCGTCAAGTCAACTGAATTCAGCTAATTATTATTATTATTATTTGAAGGGGCACGTTGATGTTAACCTTTCTTTTTGAAAAAAAAAATAAAAATCTCCCCACCAATAAGGGTAATTTACGTATTTCTGGTCAAATTTTTTGCTAAAAGAAAGCATTTTTCGTTAAAAAGAGAATAGAGAAATAGAGAGAAATGGCAGAAGCAAAGCAGACGTGAATATGAAAGCAAATTTCCGTTTTTTTAAATGGGCACAAATTTCCAAATGATTGGACCACGAAGCACCTCACCTGCGTCAGGTTCCAACATTGGTTAACATCAGGAATCGTTTCTTTTTTTGGTAGATTAGAAATATTTAAAAGGTGAAGATTCATGGATTTCGTAATACTATTATTTCAATCTTAATTCAAATTTTAAATATGAAATAACTATAACAGTTTTATTAATTTAGAATTCTCCCGGGAATTGTTTGGAAGTCCACCTGATTGCATATGCATGGACCATTAGCCTAGCTGCTATTTCGTTTTCTTCCCATTATTTTGTTAAATAATAATAATAGTCAAAAGCCATTGAAATGCCATTTCCACATGCTTTGAATTTTCCTCTATTTTCACTGTTAACGATAATGAAAGAGATTTATCATTACGGTGTTAATATGTAAACAGCTTTCAAAGGAAAAGTGATTGTGAGAATCTAATATACCTATTAGCCTAATCATTTGTAAATAAATTCTATAAAAAAATTATTTATAAGCAAAATAAATTTTAAATTATAATCTTTTCTTAAAAAAATTTAAATTTTAATCGAACCAAACTTTATATAATAAACCTTTAAAGTGATTGGTTTTTGCCAGTTAATTAAAAGTAAAATTTCATTATCAATCATGTGACATTATTTTTTTTTTCTTCTTTAATTTTTTAAGTTTTGTGACTAACCTCTGCCATTAGATAAATCCAAGAGATAAATTTAGTGTGATATGTAAAACAAATAAAATAAAGTTCACGAAGGCCTCTATTTCTATCCAACAAAAAAAAAAAAAAAAAAAAAAAACCAGAAAAGAAGACAAACTTGAGATTATATAATCTCATACTTATTATTCACATGTTTTTTTCAGAGGACATTCGCTTCCCAATTAATTTTCTATTGCATGATTTATTATCATATGAATGGTGTGTGCTAACCCTTCACACACTCACACCATATAGTGTGATCGCGAATTATGCAACATGTATTCTTTTTTATAAATTTTTTAATATAAATTGAATTATTTATATAAAATAATGAATCAATTAGTTAAAAAGTCATTATAAAAATAATAATTTTATAATTTCATATTTAAAATATATTATATAAAATCTTTATATTTTAATAATTTATCACTTTATTATATGATCTAATCTAGTCTACAAACGAATTTCTCCTCCTTACGGCACAAATATGCAGACCCTGAGGAAAGAAAGCGTATGGGTATCTTCTTGTTGGAATCGACTATTTATTATTATTATTTTTTTTCTGGAGGAAAATTTGTTGGAAGCAACTTGCATATAAAAAGGATATGTATCTTCACTCTTTAGGTATCCACCGAGCTCATATTTTAAATTTATATGAGCTCTTAATTAATATTAATTGTTTAATTTTTATTACCAAATAAATTTATTCTTAGAAAATATAAATATAACGATTCAATACTATGATTGAATTGGTAGATAAACATATTTGAAATTAAAAATTAAAAAAAAAAACCTTTTATTTAGAATCTCATTAGGGATGACTATTTTGCATAATTATATGAATAATTTGGTGTGTTTGCCAAATAATTTTCTATATCTATAGTACACACAACACAAGAGTCCTTCTATGTTGCTCCAAAAAGAGGAAAAAAAGTCTCTCCATTTTTTTTTTTTTTGGATAATACACTTTGGGCCCGTAGTAGGGCTGGGCCTTGCCTTTTGTCATTTCTTCGTGTGGAATATTTCTACCAATATTATTGTCGAAAAGTTGTTCCTTGTATTCGAGTGTGTGACTGTCATACACCATTTGATTAGAAATCTCCAATATGTATAATGGATTGTCATTTGTTTTATTTTTATGCTTGATGTGTTTTTTAATAGGCAAAAAATGTATATAAGAGAAATTCATTGTTATATTTGAATTGCTTCGCAGATTTTGGCTTCTACTTTTTGTTTTGATTTATTTATAGTTACTAGTATAGATATAAAAATTAAATAAATGATATATTATATATTTTAGATTTTAAAAATAAATAATTCATTAAGTATTTCTTCTAAAAATTACAAATTAAGCTTTTTTTATAATAAATATGTTAAATATTAATTATGAATATAATAGTAATTTATTAACATTAATAATATATTAATCATAAATAACAGTAAAAAAATTTAAATAATGAATAAATAATTTATAGTTATTAAAAAATATTATTAAAACAAAGATTATATATTTTTTTGAACTAAAAATAAATTTTGTATATTAGAATTAACATAAAAATTATCTTTCTATTTATGAAAATAAAATTGATTGATGAAAAATATAGAAAAAGCATTCTAATGTATGAGCTATTAAATAGTCTACTAATTCATGTTTTGAATTATAATTATTATATTAATTAAATATATTTTTACATTCTTATAAATTAAAAAATAAAAAAAAATCTTTCAAACAGAATCATCAAGAAAAAAACAAACACTACCTTATTCAGCAACTTTTTTTTTTTTTTTTTAGTTTTAATTTTTCACACTTTTCATAACGTTTGAAAATCGAATCCATGTTGCACTTTGGAGTCTTTTGTCGGTAGTGGGACTTTTATTCACCGACTATTTTACACCCACTTTATTATCTTTCTATTGTTCTCTTTTTCTCTCTCTCACTTTATTTTCTCTCTCTCTTCTAATCATACTTTGGAGACCATTTTTAGGAATCAGTCTTCTTTTATTTATTTTTTTATTAAATAAATTTGAGTCTTCATTCATTAAGTTTATTTTGATTCATCTCATCAAATCTTGAGATAACATTCAAATTTACTAATTTTTTTTTTAGTTTATTCAGATTTATTTTTTAAAACTTTGAAATTATGTGTTATTATAAATACATGTATTTTATTATTATATTTTTTCAGATTTGATATTTTATTAATTATTTTATAATATAAAATGCACATTTTTATTAGCATATTTATAATTTATGAGAATTATAGTACACTCTTAGAAATATCAAAGAGTGAAATAGTAATTATTTTGTTGTTACTAAATGAAACATGTTTCTCGCCTACTAGACCAATCAAATCCTTTGTTAAATACAATCAATTTATGCAAATCAAATTATCTTCCATAGAAATTTAAAATTACATGTGATTTATTTTAAGTTTTACTATAAAATATGTAATCGTTTAACAATTAATGTATATTTATTTTATCTTTATTCAGTTAATAAAATACATAGTATTTTATTCTAAAAAAATTATTCAACTAAATTTCAAACTAACAAAATTATTTTACACTTCTAACAAAATCATTTGAATTCAACTGAAATTAAGTAAATTTAAATCAGCAATCAAAATTTTTTACTCAATTATTCATTATAATAAAAATAATTGAATATTTACTATTTTTTATTTTTTATTTGTATTATTAATAAATTTTATAATTATATATTATTACTAACTATAATTAAATTTTATGTATTACTATATTCACAACTACAATTATATTTTTTTTATAAAATTATAACTAATAAAAGAAAATTCACTTTTCTATCATTAATTCTAAATTAATTGAACATAAAACAAAAAAAAAAAAAATCAATTCCTATAATAACTAAATTGAACTAAAAGCTAAATTTTTTATGATTGAGAATATCGAATTTTATATGTTTGGTTTGGTCATAACAAAATAATGCATGCTTCTCTAATCCGCACGTGTGTTTGTATATATTGATAAAATATAAAACAAAATAATACTTGTCCATTGCCCATTCTTTCACTCATCATCAACTTTCACAATGAAACTATAATATTATTTCATTTCTTTCAACATCATCTAATTGATTCGCTATTCATGATTCCATAATCTTTAATCAATTTTTAATTATAAAGTTAAATGATTCTGTCATTAGAACCACGTGATTCAGTTAAAAGATCAATGTCAAACATGTACTTACTTTTCTGTAAAAGATAGTTAACACATACTTATTTAAAACTAATGTCTCTTTTATTATGGTTTATCAATATCATTAGAAAGAGAAAATGAAAGGGAAAGCAAAAATATTTATTTTATTTCATTTGGTAGTTTAAAAATTACCTACTCGAAGGAAGGGAGAAATAAATGAAACATATTTTTATTATGTTTTATTCATGAAAAGCTGGGTACCATAACTCAGTAGAAGCACCAGTATATTTTTATTATGTTTAGATACTGAAAGAATAATAAAATAGAATAAATTTTTATTATAAAAAGATAAATATTTTTTTCGAAAAAATGACAAATACGCATCCATCATAAAAGAAAACACTCTGCATTATCATAAAATATTGAAGATTAAAATTGCTAACATGAAGAAATATATATTTTTTTACAAGTTGAACTTTTTAACATTTCAATTCAGAATATATTCAATTTCAACTTGTCCAAGAAAAACAAAGAGTAAGAGCTAAACCTTTTCCCTTCCAATTTTTTAAAGAAAGTAAAATGCTCAACGAGATATAAAATGAATTATTTTGCTTCTCTATATAGAGTTTAACATTAAAAGATGAGAAACCAACCAAATTATGTAATTACATTGTAACTTAAACTACTTATTGAAGATTTTTAATTTTTGCAAGAAAAATATAATTACTTTTGCACAAAGGAATGAGAAAGGGAAGGTTTTCATTATTGGGGCATTGGCCCATGGTCAAAAAAAAAAAGGGACCATCTAAAATAATATTTTTATTCAAGAATTAGAATTATCAATGCTTAAATTTGATTTGAAAATTAATTCAATAATCAATTAAAATTCATTATGTATTTGGACTTAAATAAATAATCTAAATCTATATACAATATTTAAGTAATTTAAAATCAATTCAAACAAATAATAAATGACTCTCAAAAATGTTGATACCAAACTTGATCCATTTATCAACTTTATTATTTAATACTCAAGATTAAAGAATTATCACATATAAAAATCGGACAATGACCTGATTTCTCAAAATCTCATATTATTTGCAAGACAATGACCTGATTTTTCAAGATCTCATATTATTTATAGAAATTGTACGTGTAAGGTTATATAAATTAGTTTATAAAATTATTATCATCTCATAGAGGGGAGTATTTTTTTTTTCTTTACTTTGTGTTTATTTACATTATATTATTTTAAAAAAAAAATAATCATATGCCTTGATGGATGTTTTAGGATAGGCTTTTGCATTAGACTATTTGTGACCTGCTCTGCCTAATAATTAGAAGTTTAGCTGTTAAGTTTCAGCGATTTACATTTATTTTGGAGCTTTTTGTACTTTTTAGAGGAATACAAATAGATAAAATATTCAATAAAATTTATTTACACTCTCTTTTAATTTTTTTTATATTGAACGGAAATAAAAAAAATTTAAAAAAAAAGTGCAAATATCTGGAACAATTAAAAAGAGAGATTTATTAAACGTGAATTGAAGAAATGTATCCTACACACTAAGAGGGATTTTGAAACTTCTTACACTTTTTAAATAAGTATAAATAGGCAAAACACTCAATCAAGTCTATTTACATTCCTCTTTGAATTTTTTACATTGCCCTAAAAAAATGAAAGAAAAAAAAAAAAAAAAAACTTAAGAAGAGTGCAAATGGTTAGAGCACTTAAAAAAAAAAAAAAAAAAAAAGAGATTTATTAATTGTGGATATCATAGGAAATGTATCCTACACACTAAGAGAGTGTAGATCAGTTACCTCCAAATGAGATTCGCCAACACACTGGACCAAGTTTGCTGATACAAGATCACACCGAATTCTCTTATGATTGGACAATAACGTGGGTGGTGGAAGCGACTGAGTAGGGTTCGCATTATCCTGGGACAAAAATGGTGACTGACCACCACGTTTCATCTCCCAATCAAACATTGCCACATGGACCTATCATATCTTGCTTCTTGCCTAACATCTCTTCTTCCATTTTTCTCTTCCAAGTTGCAAACCTAACTACCAAATCAAGGGAATTTTGAAGTGCATCAAAATTGATTGTACGAAAAAAGAGAGAGAAAAATTTGTTTAATAATTATAATGAGGATTAAAAATTTTAAATGAATTTTTTATTTTAATATTATTATTTATTCCCAATGAATGTTTACAAAAAAATAAAAAATTATAAACTGAGTTATCATATAAATAATAAATTATTTCATTATAAAAGTTTATTTTATTTTATTTTTTTATTTTCATGAGTGATATTTATATTTTTATATAAATTTATATCCAAAATATATCTTATAAATTTTTTATTAAATAATTCACTAGAATTCAATTTAGAGAAGAATTTTTCCTCGAAGAGCTGGTGGAATTGGTGTGTAAAATTCAACAAATTCTATGACGAGATGATTACATAAAATTATATTAATTTTCTATCGAAAATTAATATGGTTAAGTTCTTATTCGAAATGATTTGTATGGTTATTATGTAATATACATTGATGTGTGTTAATTAAACATTTGTGGGTCAGAAGAAAATGTTGATTGCGTCACCCCACATGGAGTTAGCACTTAATTAACCCTTGTATTATGTACAAATATGAGGACGACATTGATGGCTATCCACTAATTAATCAAATGAACATTGCTGATATCATCGAGCAAAATAATTTGCATTTGTAAAGTGTCAGCTTCTGATTACTTGAAGCAAATAGCATACAATCAATTTCTAATGCCAACTTTTCATCTTAATCTATTGGCAAAGAGCCACTCATACGTACTGTTACCTCACCGCCCAAACCCCCACCACCACTAAATAAGAAAACACATGTACATACGTTTAGGTCCCATCCCATCCAATAAAGCCTTCCCCTATGAAGCAGGGCAAATCATTTTCAGCCTGGTCATCATTGAGTCCAATTGGTTAATGTTCCATCCGCCATTGCTCTAATTTCAGTTTATATATTGCCAGGTTAGCATATCTGTGAAGCTGACTCGGCGCTGGCATCTGTGGAAATTTGGAATAATAATAATACTTGATTTCCAATAAGCAGCAGACATTCTCCTCCTTCTTCTCCTCGTCTTTAGTTCACCCTTACAAGATTCACAGTAGAATTGCGTTCGAAAATCTTGACATTCCAATTGAAAAGAGCAAAACAACGAATCCAATACGAAGATCTAATTTTTCTTGTGGCGGATAATCCAACAAACACTTCCTAACTCCTAAATCTAATTGTTGCCTCTGTTTCTCTTCACTTCCTATAGCTATCATCAGAAACATGGCATCAGAGCTAGACTCCGCAGCCACTGACTCCGTGGCATCGTCTCCTCGCTCCGATCACTATGGTTCCCACGACCCACGTGTCCGCTTCATGTGCAGTTTTGGTGGCAAGATTCTTCCTCGCCCTCACGACAATCAACTCCGTTATGTTGGTGGCGAGACTCGCATCGTCGCCGTCCACCGCTCCACCACCTACTCCGCCTTCCTCACCAAACTCTCCAAGCTTTCAGGTACATAATTTTTTTTTCTTTAATATATATTACAATTTCTTTCAATTTTATTTATTTAGTTTAATTTTTAAAATACAAAAGCCGTAACCATCTTGAAATTCTACTCAACTCCAATCTATTATTCTTATACTAGTAAATATCATCTATTAATTATTTTTTATTGATATTTTAAATATTATTATTATGATATCTTATTTTTGTACTAACAATTATCTTTAATTACTTTTTTTTAGTAAATAGCTATAATTAACATGTTATAATTTTCTTTTGTATACTTTATATTAATAGTAAGAAATTGTAATCAATGTTAATATATTTATTAATTTCAATGGTAAACACGTCTATTATGTGCTTAAGAAAAACAACAACTTAACATTAAGCATATCTTATATTCTTTCTCTATTTTATTTCTATTTTGCTCTAAGATTGTGTGCTCTTTTACAAAATCTCAATAAATTTGTAACTTCATCAACTGTACAAATAATACTAATCATTTCTGTTATTGTAACTTTTAGTAGAAAGAAATTAATGCTAATCATTTTTGTTACTGTAACATTAGTAGAAAGAAATTAATGCTAATCATTTCTATAACTTTAGTAGAAACAAATTCTTAAAAATTAAAATTAATACATTCTATTATTTATACTCAACATATGATAAAAAAGATTCAAGTACTTGGGATATAATTGTAAACTGAAAATGATTTATTTTCTAAACTGAAATATAAAAGTTTAATCAGTGATTTTACATCTCAAAAATAAGAAAAAGTAAAATTTTTATTTATATTATTAAAGATACAAAAATAACTCTTATATAGATCGTAAATATTATTGAGCCGGCCCTACTATATGTACTTAGAAATTACATGCGAATCAGTAGTTGGTTCAGTGATACTGAAATTTCTTCTGTATGAATTTAAACTTCAACCAGAGCAAGTTATTGAAATTACGCAATCCATATTTGTTTCAGGTATTGCTAACTTGAGCATCAAGTATCAGCTACCGAACGAAGATCTCGACGCTCTGATATCGATTACGACCGATGAGGATGTGGACAACATGATGGAAGAGTACGACCGACTACTACTGAATCAAAACCCGCGGTCAGCCCGACTGCGTCTGTTTCTGTTCTCCACAGGCGATGAGTCAAGGGCAAGCAGCATAAGTTCTCTTCTTGATGGGTCGACCAACAGGGAGCACTGGTTCCTCGATGCTCTTAATTCTGGGTCCGGGCTGGAGCGTGGACGATCTGAAGCTTCCTCCATCGTTTCTGAAGTGCCTGATTATCTATTTGGGTTGGATAATTCGGATGATCCTCACCCTCGTGAGCCTACTAAATTCAAGACTAAACCTGTTTTGCATGATAATGTGTCGGCTTCAGATCCGGGTTCTCCTGCCCCAGTTGTTTCTTCCCCGTTTTGCTCCACGTCTTCTGCTGTCCCTAATATTCCTTCAATTCCTGATCTGCCACCAGTTAAAACCAAACCTGTTAACCTGGATCCAGTAGCACAGCCCCAGCAGAATACGATAGATGGTTCTGCTGAGATAATTGAACCAGCAACAACCCAGGCAACTGGGTATCCGGGTAATCCCGTTATGCATTATATTCCAGATTCTCATTATTCGAGTCATCATGTACAACAGATACCGGTTTATTATGTCCCCGGTCCAGTTCCACAGGGTAATGTTCCGGTTCAGCCTATTCAAATGCAGCCTCCGTACTTTCAGCAATACCCGGTCGCAACGGGTCAAATACCGGTGGGATATCACCAACACGTTCAAGGTGTTGGTCAAGTTTATAGTGGGGTGGGTATAAGACCCATAAGTGCAATGGATCCATATGATGGGGAAAGAGGGGTTCCTGATGGGGTGAATCAACAGGTTTATTATGGGGTTAGGAATGCTGGGTCGGGGATGGTTCCAAGGTATCCAGGTATGGTGATGCCGGGGGGCGAAGATTTGCAAAGGACCGCCTCTGATGTAAAGTCTGGTCGGGTCTCTCAATCTTCTCGATAAATAATAGCATATGGCTGGTATTTGGGCTGTGGTTGTTGAAGGTTTGTGTTTGGTGATTATTTGCAGCTGTTGGGATGGGATTGTAAGTTTGTAACTAGTACCTCTCTTTTAAATGCTTTTGTTTGTTGATTTCGTGTGATAATATGCATCAGGTGGATTTTGAAAGAATGTGTACAGAGATCATAAATAGTGCTATATATCATATAGTTGCCCTTCCCCACAATTTTTACTTTTTACCTTTCTTTAATTATAAATTTGGCAAACCCACTCAATAGCCGATATTAATTATATTGGATAGGTAGATAGATTTCACTGATAAGATTTTATATATATATATATATATATATATATATATATATACCTAAAACAAACACAAACCAACATATTGGTGCCGTAAAATTTTTTATGTTTGACTTTAAGTTATATGATAAATAATTGATTCATTCATTGATTAATTTATTGATTTGTAATATTACATTAATTAATATTCGATTTATTTATTTATTGATTCATTAATATATTTTTTATTTAAGTAACTTTTTAGTGTATTAATTCTTATAAATGTAAATGCATTCTTAAAA
>CATIWR010303862.1:0-11904 GCA_949677035.1 Omphalea diandra | reverse complement strand
GCTTCCTTTTACTGCTGTGCTAACATGTGATTGATCAATCTCAGGACCAGTCTTTGAAAGGCCAAAATCAGCAACCTTAGCCATGAAATTCTCATCTAGTAGTATGTTTGCAGACTTAACATCACGGTGAATGATTGCCTTGGCAGAACCAGTATGAAGATAGTGAAGTCCTTTTGCTGCTCCAATGCATATCTCAAGCCGTTGTCGCCAACTTAACCGGGAATGATTTGAACCATAGAGATGATCTTTGAGAGTCCCATTCTCCATGTACTCATATATTATGATCATCTCATTTTTTTCATCACAATATCCAATCAAAGAGGCCAAATGTCTGTGTCTGAATTGAGACAACATTTCAATCTCAGTATGGAATTCAGCAATGCCTTGTGATTGAGAAGTCCCCCTTTTTATTGCCACCCTTGTCTCATCTCTCATAACTCCCTTGTAAACCTTCCCAAAACCTCCAACTCCAAGAACCAAACTCTCACTGAAGTTATCAGTAGCCTCTTGAATTGCCAAGAAGGGGAATCGATAACCGAATTTCGAAGTGGAAAATATGGTAGTCCCACTGGAGAACTCTCCTCCACTTACGGCAAAGTGATTTTCAGCCTTCAGATGTAATCTCCTCCTTCTGCACAGCAGAAAGAGAACCAAAGCAAGAACAATCATGATAAGCAAACCTGCAACCAAGCCTGCTATTAGAATGACTCTTGACTTGGAACTTTCAGAGGAAATAGAGTCTAAGGCATCAAGGCTGTCCTCAGCATTGCTTATTTTCATTATTTCCAACCCATTAAGAATGGCATTCGGATAAGGGGTGTCATTAGGAGGGCCAATGCTGACATTCAGCATACGGCTATCCCTTACTGTTGTGACCACGTCCAGAAAATACGGAGAACCAACATTTGATGTTTGATTAAGAAGATCAAGATATTGAACAACTAAAGACGAACTGATATAAACATTGAAGTAGAATCTTGATAGGGCTTGACTCAGTATATCGCAAAAATGGAACCGAACTAGATACTCAAAACCAGGATCAACATCAAAAAACCATGTCACATTGGCATAGGTATATCCATTACGATCTTGCCCTGAATTCAATATAGTTGCAGTGCCATAAACAGAGGATGGAGCAATATTCTCCGTTGGCCCCCCTCTCGTGAAATTAACAGCTTTCACATTTGACACAAACTTTCCTATATTGCTGTGTTTAATATACTGACCATCACCATCCCAATGTCTCCACAAGGTATCGTTTTGGGGTAAAACTGTTTGATTACCCATGTTCACCCTTTCGACTGTTTCTAATGCTCGCTTCCACAGATTTTGAAAGGTACCCTGGGGACTAATGGTGCTGGCACCTAGCGGAATGAGCTCATCAGGAAGTGAAAAAACTTCCAATGCATTCACAAAAGCAAATGAATTGGCAACAGGGGTGAAGGTGAGCACTAGACTATCAGAAGTTACATTAAAAGAGTATTCCCTGACCTCGGGATCAACCTTTGATTCATATTCCTTAATAAGGATGAAATTTTGAGCAGACACAGAGAATTTTGCCGTGCTAAGATTATAGTTTCTAGATACAAAAGGAAAGAAATAAAGGCGAATCCAATGTCTACCAGGTTTTTTGATGGAAAAGGAATACTGCGAGGTTTCATTGAATATTCTTGCAGTTTGGAAAAGAGAAGGATCATAGTCAGAAACAGGACTTGAATTAGTATTGGCAAAAGCGATGTTAGGGGATGAAAGGAGATGGGAATAAAATTGATCAGAAACGAATACACGGCGCCCCACTGATCTATTAGTGGAGGAACCGCAATCCATGAGATAGTTGTCTACAGGATTATATCCTAATGATACATACATCAAACATAATATTAAAAAGACCCAGAAGCTCAATGCGGTCTTCCCACTATTCACCATGACCACAGGTATAAAGAAGAGAAGAATGACAACTAGAAGAAGCAAAGCCCAGATTAGGAAAGTAAATCCAAGGCAAGCTGAGAACCCCAGATTATAGAAGAAAAGAACAACAAGAAGTTCAAAGCATAGACAACAAATTATATGGCAAAAATAAGATCTGTAAGAAACATAAATGGCAAGCTAGAGGAACAAAAGAAGTGTAATCAAAGCCAGCTTGATGAGAATACAATGCCCAATTAGAAAAGGAAATGGCAAACCTGGTTTGGATGATTGTAAGAAAAAAAAGAACTGCAATGCAACTGTAGCGATTCAAAATACCAAGAACCCAGAAAATAAAATCAAGAACAGAGCGGAATAAATAAAAGGGCCACCTTCAAAAGCACTGAAAATATCAAGTGGATACAAGAAGAAGAAATGCAAAAGTGCTAAGGGTCAATCCACAAAACTGAACAGCCAGTCAATTAATTTATGATTAGGGAAAGGGAAGAAGACAAAGAAAAGGGTAGACTGTGTAATGCAGTAACACGTTGCTACGCTAGGCCAGCATTTAATAAACCAATTTCATAGCAACCCAAAAGAAAACAATGCAATAGAGTTTTGTTTTACAATTTCATACAACTAAATGGAAAAAAGAACAAAAGAGAACTCTAAAAAGAGAAACAACGAGTAGGTGAGATGGATGGATAGGACGAGTTCAGGTGGGGCTTCAATGGACATAAAGAACACTAGTAGTACAAAGTATAATTGAAGAAATAGAGGAGGACAGCTATCTCTACGGATCAGCTGTTGTTTTGGTACACCTTCTACGTGTGAATGGATAATTGGGCTTGTTGAACGTTTTGTAAGAGACATGTGGCTCTGTGTAGAATGGATGAAAGTACCAGTAAAAATTATGGAATGTCGTGTTCTGTGCTTTCAAACTGATTTTAGTACTCTTATTTTTAATTAGACGCGAATCCATGCATTATCTGAAATCATTATAATAATAAATTTTAAATAAAATTAATATTTTTAATTAATGAATTATTATTTTATAAAAAATTATTATTAAATAAATAAAATAAATTTTTCAAAATTTATAATTACATACAAAAATAGTTATGATAAAAAATTATCTATTAATTTATGTTTTTAATTTATATGCACAATTTCAAGATAAAAATTATTAAATTTTAACAAAATAATTTTTGATAATCAAATAAATAATACTAAGTATTTCATAATAAAAAACAAAATCAAATGATAATTGTAAACTATATATACATATATGAAATAATTGTAATAAAAAATTATTTATTAATTTATACTTTCAATTTTGTGTGTGTAATTTTAAGAGAAAATTTATTAAATTTAAATGAAATAATTTTGATAATATATTACACTATCACAACCCTTTATATACTTAAAATATTGAACAATAAATAAAATTAATTTAAATCTTGACTTTTTGTTTAGAATTTTTACATTTGTAAGTTTTTGTAATTTATTGTCCATAAATTTTTTTATATGATTTTAACTTTCTATTTAGAATTTTTAGATGTAAACCTATTTAGTAATTTTTTTATATGGTAGTTATTGTTTTTAGTATTCTACTTATAAATTTTTTATAATATAATATAAAACAATAACGTATGACTATATTATGTATAATTATTTGATTAATAGTAAATACTTACTTAGAACTAATTTTAAAACTGAAATTAATAATATATATTAATTGATTGATTCCTAACAATTCAATTACACCATCGTCAACCCTTATATATTCAAAATTTTGAAAAATCAATCAATTAATGTAGAAATTGACTTTCTATTTGAAATTTTTATTTTTAAGTTTTTCTAATTTTTTGTTTATAAATTGTTTATAATTTTTACTTTTAGATTTTGCCAATTTTTTGTTCAGAATTTTTTTTATATGATCTGAGGTTTTTATTTATAATTTTTACTTTAAATTTTTTAAAATTTTCTATTTAGAAGGTTTTTTTATATGGTAATTAAATTTTTAATTTTCTATTGATAGTTATTCATAATGTAATAATATGACACATGGTTGTATTATACATAATCATTTAATAAATAACAAATAATTATTTAAAATTAATTTTAAAACTGAAATTAATAATATATATTGATTTTAGCGAAATATTTAAAGGATTGAATGCTCATTTCTACATTTTTGACATCATTGAATGTCTATTTTAAAATCCCATAGTTTCCTTTTAAAAATATTTAGATGTATACTAAATAAAAAAATTTTAATATATTATTAAGCAGACACATAATCTTTAGATTATGAGAATTTGTAAATGATAGTATAATGAGTTTAGGTTGTATTTAAATATAATTTTGTGATAGTATACAGAAAATTGATCACATAGACGAAAGAGAAAAAATATATATATTATTAAAAAGGTCAAATGCAGTTTATTATAATTATTTTTACATATTGAATTTGTGCTAGATGTTCAAAATAGAAAATGACAAATATAATTATCTTTTTTTTTTTTTTGCTACAGGGTGAAATTATGATACAAAACTCATAGGTTAGGTACTAAGAAAGAGGTCAAACCTACTCATTAATCAAGCCAGCTAATTCAGTCAACTTTCACGTAAGTAACGGATTACTTATATTTACCTCTTAATTTCAACTGAGTTGGTTATATAAGTATTATTCTTTAGGTCATTCTTATATATTATGTTTAAGATTATACTGTCTTGAGCTTGAATTTCTCTCATCACCGTAGTCTTATTTTAAAAAATGTATTACTTTATATAATATTTTTTAAGATTAGACTAAAGATCGAATTGATCAATTGAACTTATTTTCAATTCAGCTATTTCAATTCATTTCATTTAATAGATCAATTTTTAAAATTTTATAAAAAATATTTTAAAAATATCAAATGATAAAGTAATTAAAATTATATTTAATATTTAAATTTTACACATTTTTAATTTTTTCATAAAATAATATAATTTTTGAGTTGAATTAATTTCATCTTATTTTTAATTTTGGGTTTTTTCAATTTTAATTGATTTTTTTTATTTCGTAACTTTTGATATTGAATTAAACTAAATTATTGAATGATTTATAATTTTGTCGATCCAGTCTGATTCTAAAAATATTAATTTTACCAATGCCAAGATATTGACATCGTCTTTACATACGAAAGTTTCAAAATGGAATTTTGTTAGGCTCAAATAGTGATATTGACGTCATTGACAAAAAGTTTTTAAATATAAATTTAATGAGAGATAATTTTTTTTTTTTTAAAAAAAAAAAAGATTACTTATGGATTCTTGAATCCAATGATGTTAGAAAAATGTCAATTACATGCAAAAATATAAACTGTTTTACCCACTAAACATTTATGTTATATATGCGTCCCTTTCAAAGCAAAATCAAACTAGAAAAGAGTTGCTTGTATTGGGCGTATGCAATGGAGCAATCATTTATATTAAATATAAACAAGTATTTTTTTTCCTACCCAATTAGTACAAAAATAAGCATAAAATTAATATATAATTAATTGTAATTTTAAAATTTATTTAAGAGGATAATTTACTATTTGTCGAGTTTAAAATTTATTTAAAATGATGGTTTGACATTTATCATATTAATCATTTGATAAATAAGTAACTAAAACCTTTGTTAACTTGACATGTAAAATTATCTAATTAAAAAATTAAATAAAAATTAAAATATATTAAAATTTATATATTAATATATATATATATATACAATTTATTAATATTCATAAATAAATTTAAAATAACATATAGTTTATTCATGCTATGCTATGTGTGGATAAAATCCATCAATTCTCTATAACATTTTGACTCTCTAGTGGACGTGGCAAGAAGTGAAATGGAAAGAGTGAGAAGGTTCCTTCCTCCATCCTTCATGTATCCAAAAATGGTTCATTACTTCATAATACTCATAATTAAAAGACAAACAAAGTTCTGTTGTCCCCAACCATATAAAGTTATGTAAACGCGTTTTCTGCAACAAGTAGCACTTTAGAGCGCAAATGGAGGGGAGGAATTGGGAAGCATCCTGTGGACTGTGCGCCCCACAACCATTTGTCATGTTGGTGATCATAACGGGACATGCTATTAATTTGTTCTTAGTGTTTGAAAATCATAAAGTGGGTGAGGAGTGGTTGTGTCGCAGACGTCTGTGGTGTGCTCTTCTCCTGGCCCAGGCACCTCTTACATACTCCATTATTTGTAGGATTTAGGGCTAATTTATCCACAGTTATTTGAATGTGTGGCACTTGCTGGAACATCTCTAACAGCTCAATATTTATTAAGCCAACAACTCGAGATCGGTATAGGAGTCTCCAGACAGTATCATTGAATATGCAATATAATTGAGCACAAAGAATGTTGCTTATGATCGGAGTGGTGAAGACAACCAAAATGCAGAATAAAACAATCCCATTGTATAAGACAGACTATTTACATAATTTATAAAGATAAATTATTTCTTTATTAGCGTGAACGATCAATATACATATAAGTTCTTGGTCCCATAAAAATAAAGAGAAATCTACTATGAAGGTTATAGATTTCTCTCTCTAGTGGTCAGTTTTGGTGGAAACACCTATCTTATCTTATCTTTCTTTGAACATGTTAGAAGTTTATATTGTAATGTCTCAGTTTCATTATTTTTTTAAAAATTTTTTTTGGCAATTTAAGTTATTCTTTGCCCACATAATATGCTGAATTTAATCCATTAATAAAATCATTAATATATGGTAAAAACTAGTAATTATGACATCAAATAGGTACTGATTAACTCAGAGTTACTTGGCCTAACTAAATAAAACCATTAGCACTTAAATTAAATATGCATAAATGGCAATAAAAACAAGCCAAACATCATCCTATTTTGAAGCTTGTCAAGAGTCCCAAAAATGGACAAGGGAACAAAATATCAACTGGGTAAGTATTGTCCAACTTGCTTCTAATTAAATTTGGGGGCTAATTAGCAAACATGTTTGGTAGTATAAATTTATAAAGTATGAGTTAAATCTCTTAATTAGCTTGATTAGTCAACTTCATCCTATAATTCAAAATGGCACACAAGAACTTGATACCTAATCTTATATTAGCTGTACAATGGACTTTTTGGCTGTCTCAGATGAGCTAACCTCACACATCCACAAATGGAAGAAATAATCGAAGAGGAAATTTTCAATTTTGGCTTCCAATTTTATATTCCTTATTGAATGGTTCCGTCCAGGATAACTTTTTGGCTTCATACAAATTGATTTTTTTTTATAAAAAAAAAGACAGTACTTGAATATTCTTTCATGAGAGTATGATTTTTCTTCATATGAACATCGTCCTTATTTACAAACATTTTATATTCAGTTAACGAAAATTATTTTAAAACAATAATGTTTGAATCATTACTAATATTAAAGTTACTTAACTCATTTAAAGATTAAAAAGAAATTTTAATAAATAAATTATATTTTTCAGAAAACCACAATTTATAATAATCTATCAATTTGATTAGATAATATTAAAATTGTTATTACGATTATCATTTTATAATCTATTAAGAAAATAATTAAAAATAAAAAAATTAAGGATTTGATTTCTTAACCTGTGATTATTTTTCTTTATTTTGCTCATCAATGTAGAAGGAAGCCAACCACTCAAATTATGTGTCATTTGAAGTAATCATGTTCATGCATCAAGGAGTAGTTGGAATTAAATGATTTAAGCAAAATTTAAAACATAACATTTTTTTTTTTTAATCTATAAATTCAAGCTTCAAATTTTTGGCATTAGAATTAGAAATTAATGAAATGGAGAGGCCAATGATCAACCCAAAAAAAAAAAAAAAACAAAAAGGCAATCAGCCATGACCAAATAGAATCCTCTTCTATAATCCATAAAGTTATTGTCATTTTCCAGTCACAGGAAGATGAATGAAATCCAGCTAGGGCTAGCCTGTATGCTCTGGAAGGTGCTTTAAAGGAGAGAGGCAACCATGTGATTTGTTTGAATTGAGCTTGGCTGATTTTAAACACTCTACACTCCACTGCCAAATGTGTCAGTATTAAGATGACCAATTGAAAGAGCCCATCTTTCAAGCTTTTAGACACTACTAGCCCACCACACTTTCTTTCTTGTGGCGATTATCCTTTTGCTAGTAAAGCAAAGTCATATTCACAGCGTAATAAACTTCAAGCCATACAGACTTCTAAGTATCATCATAATAACAATTTCAACATTAACAGATTTAGATTCATATGGATGATATAGGGTAATCAATCTCACTAAATTATACTTAAAATTTTTCTAATTAAAACAATAAATTTTTATTTTTATTTTTATTTATTGTAGTTTATTGACTAAAATTTTTTAATGATTTTTCTACTTTAGATTGATTTTGTGTTTTGAATTTTTTTATTATAAGTCATAAAAATAGTAATTCAAAATCTTCTCTTGAATAAAAATTTTAAAAAATTCAATAATAAAATAAAAATCATAAAAAATTAGGTCAACATATCATAATATAATGAAAAATTAAAATTTAATGATTTAATAAAATCATAATGATTATAATAGAATTTTAGTCATAATTCAGTGATAATTGAAACAAATTATCAAATAGACATAACTTGTTATATCTTTCTTTTATTGCAGTCCATTACTATCATAAGATAATTTTTATACATTATATTATTGAAAATATTTTCTAATGTTCTAACTTTGGAGTTTCCAAATCCAAATGTAGAATTCATATATTTGACAACTAAATTAATCCTTGACTATCAAAAAATTAATGAATAAAATAACTATTTAACATAAAGAAAACTAAATTAATCATTATTCAACATAAATTAAGGATGTGGTTATGTTATAGCCTGTAGTCCTTATTCGCAATGTTTTTAAAATCGGATTAGTCAATGAACTGGTCTGCTAACTAGTTTACAGGTTAATCGGTTCGGTTCAATTGATTTAATAATAAATAAAATTTAAAAAATATTATTAAAATAATTTTAAAAATATGAAAATTACCGGACCAAATCTAATCAAACAAATTGTTTATCTAATTTTTAATTTTATCGGGTTCGATTGGCGTGATCCAGTTTTCAACACACTACTCGTTTGACCATTTCTTATGAAAGAAAAATTATACTAATAAACTGACTATGCATACAAAGGAATGTTTCTATGTGCCGCTGTTTGAATTGCTTCTCTGCACCGAGCGAGAATCAACCCTTGAAAACACTTCCATTGCGCTACTCATCGGTGGCAAAGTTGACAACCTTAGATTGGGCCAGCGTGATATTAATTATAGGACCCATAATGGGCAAAGGACAACCTTGCATCGATTAATCTCAGTTCCCACCGTGTATATCATCTGGCTACGTAATCTTGATTAATTAAATTGTCCAATAGAAAGCAATATATGATAACATAACAAAGAGGCTGACTACATAATCTTGATCGTTCATACCATGTGCTTGGGTGCTCTGGCGAAGCCCATACAACTGAAAGAGTAGGATTCAGCAATTGCCTATGCAACAAAAATGTAAACAAGCAGAGACAATTTGTGAGTTCGTTGAGATGGATTTGAAAAATATTTAATTTGATATTGTTTTTCAATATTAATTGAATTAAATTAAATTATTTGAGTAGGTTAATAAACAAATTTAAGAAACTTCGGAGCTTTTAACTTTTACATTTTAATATATTTATATTAGTTGAACTGAGCTAAATCAATTTAATTTTTAAATTTAATCAAAATTATTGGAGTAATGATTTGAGATTGTACAAAACTTTTATACAAGTAATTGAGTAGTACGGAATTGACTCAAGTATTTCAAATATTTTATTAAGTTAAACTCCAATGACCGAGTTTCAAACTCTCTAATTGAATAACACTCAAATTTGACAATATTCGTCTTGATTACATCTTTTACTTGTAGTAAGTCCAACCCTCCTCATATTACAGGTTGTGTTACATGAGTATTGACACCAAATATATTTACATCACGATATGATACAATCTATCAATCTCAAATGAAAATTTATTTATTTCATTTATACCAAAAGGAAACTCTTAATTAAAATCAAATGTAATACTTCTAAGCTATGTTGAATTATAGTGTATTAGTGTATATATGTAATGTTGATCAACATTTAATGATAATAATACTGCTGTATAAGATTGAATCCCGATGTTAAGAGATATACTCTTGACTGAATTTGATGTTTTTCAGGGTGAAGGGGAAAAAAAAAACAAGTCTTAAAAAAAACACATACAATGGAAGTTTTCTGGTGAAAAAGTTAGATGTAATTGAAAGCCAGCAGCAGCAAAAAAAAAAAAAAAAATCTTCATGGAGAGGTAGAGGCAATGGTAATCGAGTTGTGAATGGATTTTAATGTCTTGTATCAATGTGGGCGTGAGGCATACGAGACGTAGTGTCAACAATATATAGTTAATCTTTGTAATCTCCGCCCTCAAGGGCTTTATATGCTTTCAGTTTACCTCTTGATAATTCCATTCTACATGACATTTAGTTAATGTTTATTTTCCTGTCCTTGTATGATTATTATGAAAGGTCAAAGCCAAACAAAATATGTTGTAAATATCAATTCACCAATATCAGATAATACATATCCTTCAAGAAAAGAAAGTTTGGTGCTTTGCCATTGTTAGGAAATTATTGTCTAGCATGGTTCCTCCCATTTTTGACAAAGAGGAGGTTTGTTTTCACCACTTGAATCCATATAAAATATACAAGTATTTCATGTAACCGATTAAGTTATATAGCACACCATTAGGCATCCCTGTAAACTTCAAAAGAAAAGCATTTGCTTTCGAGATGCGAAACATCATTCCATATTCATTCTTAGGGTTTGCAATACATTGTTTGGTGGGGGCAAATAAAAGTCATTCCTTTGTCTGAAGGTTTGGAGCAACCCTTGACAATGGGTTCGTTGTACATAATTCCTCCATTTTGCCTCTTCCAAAAAGGCCATGGGGGGAAAATGCTAAACAGTGTGCATATTTTTAATGTAACTTGGCTAGAAAGAGAATGGCAGATTTTTATGCATAATCGAAGAACAACGTAGATATAGATGACAAGGTCAAAGACAATTCAACACCAAGCCACTGTGCTAGTAGGGTAGAATTTCCTGTAGTGCAAGGCATTCAACTCTTTTATCACCCTTTCCCTGTATTGCATATTTATTTACTTGACACATCTTAATTCCCTTCTTCAGCACCTTTTTCGAATAACTCTGCTAGCCTTGCTGCCATACTCTTCCTCGCTTCAGGTGAAACACCATGCTTCCCTATCATAGACTCCAATATTGCCTCTGAAAGCAGTTTATTCTCTATCACAACGTTCTCAACTTCTGGGACCGATCCATCTTTCGAGAAACTAATCTGGAATGAGCAAATATTAGTAGTCAATGAGATTCAGTTCACAAAGGAATTCCCATGTTTGATATCTATGTAATATTACATTCCATTAATTCTTCCTTTTTTGTGGTATTATACGCTTATTTTCGGCCAATTCAGTTTTAAGAATGCATATTCCATACTGATCTAATGTATGAGAGGAATTTAATTCATCTAAAACCTCTCTAATCCAACTTATGGTTTCTATCAACTTAAAATGTATTTGCAAGTTCTACAAATTAGATGTCATAATAAGTTACTAACGATGAGTTATTCATGGAACATGCCAAATATTATATTAAACAAACTTTCAATAAATATAATATTTTACTAACCGCGACTGATCCCTGAGGGAATTGTGTGAAAAGAATAGAGGAGCCAGGAGGAAAGGTTTCAGCTTTGAAGGTCTCTAAGAATTTATCAATGGCCTTAGCTTCTGCATCAGAATAGATTCCCATTGCTTTCCAAATGGCAATACAATTCTCTGAAACCTTTCCCGAATATTGTTGTCCCGTTAAAGGCAATATAGTCGTTACTTGCAT
>CATIWR010303856.1:0-26132 GCA_949677035.1 Omphalea diandra | reverse complement strand
TTGTCCAAATTCGGTTCATTAAAAGTTCAGATCAAATTGCGGATATATTAACAAAACCGTTAGGCCAGATTCTTTTTTCATCACATTTGCGCAAGCTTCACCTACGGTCATCCGATGCTTCGCTTGAGGGGGGTTGTTACTGATATGAATATTTTGTCTTATACTGTAAATTTCTTATTTAGTGTTTATATTCTAATTGTAGTAATTATCATAATTATAGGCTTGATTATAGGATTGATTATAGGATTGATTATAGGCTTGATTATAGGATTGATTATAGGCTTAATTATAGGCTTGATTATAGGCTTGATTATAGGCATAATTATAGGCTTGTATACAAGGAAAATAAGTTTGTATATAAGGCTGGTTCTTTGCCTTTATCAAATACACAATTTTCTGCAAATCTTTCTTCTTCTTCTTTACAAATGAGTCATACAATAAAAATAGCTTTTATCTCAAAAAATTATTAAATTTTAAATCTCAAAAGATAATCATTAGTCTAGTAACATATTAAAGAAGAATGAAAAATATAAATTTACAAAAATTAGATGCATATGATTTTCTTTTTTGTCAAAAGAATGCATAATTTTTTCTAAGCATTCATGAAATTTAACTAAATAATATAAATACATACTTAAAATATACACAGATAAAATAAAAAAAAATAAGAGGTTAAAACAACAACTGATATTTTTAAAAAATGATATATTTTAGTCATTTTCACCTGAAAAAAATTGTACACTACTGGCAATTTAAAAGATACATACATACATATATACATACATATATATATATATATATATATATATAATATTCTTAAAAATAATTTTCTCTATAAGGTTAATATGATAAAGATAAATATTACTTTATGATAAATGCTCTTATATCGTAAACATTAAATATTTCTTTCATTTGTTAACTTTAATTTTAGTTTTGATTAAGTATATTATAAGTCTTCATTTGAATACAACACAAGCTCTAACAATTTATTGGTGCCATTTCTTTCCTTTAAAATATCAATAACTAACAACAATAGGACCTCTAATTTTTCATGCATCTCTGATCATATATCAATATGGATTAGGGTTCATCACACGTCAAGAAAAAAAAAAATACACGTTTCCATATTAACTTCCGTTACACTTAGTCAATAAACAATACGACAAATCACGCATATTAACGATAAGTTCATTTTTTTATAATAAAATGTAGGTTCATTTTGGTAAAACATGTATGAACATAATATATTTATTTTTTGTAAACTATAGGTTTATTTTTTATAAAATGTATATTCAATTTTTATAAAATATATATTCAATTTTTATAAAATATAAATTCATTTGGTATACTAGAAGTACTATTCACATTATCAAGTGCAATATAACAAAAATATAATTAAAAAATTATACTAATATAATGAACTTATAATTTTTAATGAAGAATATGAATATCTCCAAATATCAAATTAAAGTCAAACGATAACAAATTTATATAGATAAGACTTTTGAACTTATACTTTATTTACAATAAATCTACACTATAAAAAAATAAATTTGTACCTTTTCAAAAAATGAATATCATGAACAACTATAATAAACATAAAATTTCAACTAATGAAACTAATGTACATTATTTTTAAAATAAACAAAAAGAATTAAACACAAAAAAATATATATAATAAAAAACATAAAAAACACAAAAACTAACAATTAAATATTAAAACAATAAAAACAAATAGATAATTCATAACAAAAAACAACAATTGAAGACAAACAATATAATCAATAGATAATCGAACATTACTCACCTGATATCACATAACAAATCAACAATCTCGTTTTGAGACACGTCATCCATTAATTGCAAAGAATTGAATAACAGATAATTCAAGAATAAATAATCGAAAAACAGATAATGAAAAAAAAAAATCAAACAAGAAGGAGAGTGAGAATCACAAAAATGAAGTCCAGTAACCTTCGTTGACATCTATTAATAACAGTCAATGAATTTGAAAACTCACACATGTTAATATTTCAAAAAAAACACTCAGAACATACCGTATCACTAAATGATACACAAATTATCATGAACAGAGATTTGTAATATAATTTGCCTAATTTTGGAAGGAAAACCTTATTAGCAAGGATGGGCATCTTCTCCACCTTGTTAGATAACACAAACCCAATTATATTATAATTAAGGCAGGTATGAATTTTTGTTTTTCAACTTGAGTTACATTTAGATTGAGTGCAAAAAATAGAAAAAATTGACTCCAACTAAATTTAATTTCTATTTTATTAATGATAATTGTGAAGGATGAGGATCAAGAATAGTGACTTGCAAATTAATTGATGATAGTAGAATTAGGGCCTATTTGAAATAACTATTAGACATAGTGATAGTTGTCAGTTGATAAATAATAGATATTTAGTATTTGATAATTTTACCTAACAGTTGTTGTTAATTTATAAAATAACTAATAAAAATATATGATTGATTTATGTATTATATTTTCATTAAATTAAATTAAAAAATATAATAAAATGATATATTTCTCTTATTTAAATTATGTATAATTTTTCAAATTTAGAATACTATTAACAACTTCTATATAAATAATTAATTAATAAAATAATTTAAATAAAAAATAAAGAAGAATACCTGCTACAAATGTAGGAGGATTTGAGTTTTTCTGATAGAAGAAATATATGTTTTTTGAACCTAATGTGTGTTATTAGGGATTAATGCAAAGAGTTTTTAAAAGATATTTTGGTCGTATATTAACTATTAGCAACTGAGATTGAAAAATAACTCTAAATACAGGAAGATTCTAATAGTAGTTAATTGATACATCAAGAAGCCGTTCGCTGCTATTTTTTATTTTTACCAAACATTTTTTTACTAGGTGATGAATGTTATATGAACTGCACTCATCAACTATATCAAACACTCTTTTAGATAAATGAGCTATAATAGTTCTTTTTGGCCACATATATATAAGATAACTACTATATAGTAGATAAATTTTATGGTATTTGTTTCTTAAATTATGGCGCGATCTTCATAAATATCTTTCAAAAATAACAAGTTAATACTCTAATTATTTTGAGAAATCTCAAATATCCGTTTTGAAGTGCTTGGAATTGATGCGTGGAGAATTTTTGGTTTAGATTGTTTTTTGCTCGATGAGCTGATTTTTGCTCGGTTTTCTTAATTAATATTTTTATTATACATTTATATAACTTATGTTATTACGTTATAAATATTATTCTCAAAATTGCAAGTTGACGTCTATGGATATATGTGTATGAACTCTTAATCAAGCATTTCAATATTAATGTCTCATAAGTAATCAAAGTATGGGCTAACACCTTCACCTGACACATATGCATATAAGTACAGCTACAAATCATAAACGCACCAATAGAAATTTCATATAGCCAGAGCTACGTTTGAGATTTACTCAAATTACACTGTTTCTGTACTGTCCTCTGCACCAAAGCCCTAATTAGAAGAAATTGCTGTGTTCATATATGATACTGAATATCATAAACATGTTAATTCATTGTCACAATCAAGAAAGAAACATTAAGCACGAAACATTATTTTAGTTTAACTTGTGTGTTCATAGAACAAGCAACAAGTACACTCATCATTATAGGATAAGAGAAAAGGTGTTTAAAGTTTAATCAAGCATGTTGGATCTTAAACAAATTTATCAAGGAATGCATTAACAGTAGTGTGATTGACCTCAGGATAAATCTTAGAAGCCTCAATCCCAAAGTTTGCAGTATCCCCCTTCACAAATGCAGAGTAGCTAGCAGCCAATATGAAACTTAGAAGAAAAGAGCCTCTTGACAACCCCAAAAACAATTAATAAAAACATTAGCATTACAAATATTTTAACTCTAAGGATAAAAATAATTCATTATCACCAATGCGCTTCAACTTCATTTGATTTGAAATTAAAATTAATAGAATAATTATAATATTGTAATAATAATTTTTTATTAAAAAATAAAATACAGTTGCAGTGAGTATGATCTAGCATGGTTATGATAAGTGGAAAATTAACCTTAAAAGGGGGAGGAAAATGAATATTAGATGGTGTTTTGGAGGTATTTATATTCTGTATAAAGAAATTTCTTGCATTATTTTTTTTTCTTATTTCATTTGAGTAATAAAAAAAAATTGACTTTTTTCTTAATAGACGAGATTTTGAATATAACGAAACAATTGTTACAGACTATTTCATATGAAACTATTTAAAAACTAAGAGTATAAGTGGTTGATAATAATTAAACCTCTGTTTTTTGTCTATAGAGTAAGTTTATAAAATGAACTGTCCTATCCAATTGCAGTTCTCATATCATGATTTCTTTTTCATTCATAATTCATCTGAAATTTGATTAAATACGCTTTCCTTGTGCACAGATGAAGATATTATCATCCTGTGGTCGATATTTTGTTGTCTTTAGATTTTGTCAATATATATACACTTTTTTTTTTAGAAACCCTCAATTCAATATGAATTATCTGCAATTGGTCCTTAATCAGAAAATTTAACTTTAAAAACTCTGGTAGCATATATATGTAAGGATTTTTTTTCTAATTGTAGTATATATGTAGTATATATGAAAACATTTATAAAATTAATGATTCAATAATGAATTACAGGAAAGTCGATGGTTTCATGCATCTCAAATTTAAAGAGCAAGGTGATGGTGTTGTGTTTCTCTAATAGGTGAAGGAATGTCTTCAGGGTCTCTCTTAGGTTTCACCCATCTGCCATAATCATTACATTCTAATCCCTTGTTAGCTAATTGATACCAACAAGGTGGAATTCTTAGCTCATCCACCAACATATCACACCCCTTGTTCACCAGGGCAACATCCCTTCGAGCATCCTGTCTAAATGTTGAGCTTGAACTTTGAAACCCATCAACAAGATGAAGGTATGTTTCTAGGCTGTGAAAGCCTAGTAAATTAAATCCATGCTTGAGGTAAGGAGACGATTGAACATCAAGCTTTAACTCCGATCCAACGTGCGTGTAGACCCAATTCAGGGTTCCGGTTAGATCATCCAATTGTTGTAAACTTTCATTAAAAACAATTCCAGGCATTCGAGGGACTATATCTTGCTTGATTACCACCCTTAAAATTTTAACACCCTTACTGTGTAGCTCATCTCGAAAGGCAATATTGCCAACCCTAGGCGCACCGAAGGATATCACACTAATGGGAAGGCTTGGAAGAGATGTTGCAGCTTCACAAGCATTGAGAAGAGCCAATGCACCACCCAAGCTATGTCCAGTGATTGTTAGGCTCACATGTTCACCCCTTTCTCTATACAGTTCCACTAGTCTTGTTACCTCTTGCATGACTTGCTCCGAGGCACTAGACTTATTATACCTAGTTGATTCATGTTTTGATGTGTAAATACTATAGAATCCATGTTCAACTTTAGCATCACCAGTTCCAATCGACTTCAATTTCCTTTGAAAATCCTCGTACCACTCGCTAGGCGCCACCGTGCCCCGCCACGCCACAACTATATCTCTCCGCCCAATTCGCTGCGTCTCCACATCATCACTAATGGCCACGTAACCCATCCAATTGGAATCCTTGCTCCATGACTCCTCCAGCAAATGTGACCTTTGAAGCCATTGAGGCATATGTATTTGTGACATAGCATAAATATATTTGCATACCTTATACCCGCTCTTATCTAGGCCTAATTTCTCAAAAAGTTTATTATGGTTGTACCTACAACTCCCACAATACTCAGAAAATGAATCAAAATCAAAAGCATCATATGTTGCTTGTGCAAATTCTCCATATTTGGCAATCTCTCGTCGAAGCCAAGGATGAAGAGGGTCTAATATATCCTTCCAATTCATAGATCCATGAATCTCTTGCCAATTATGGGATATAACTTCTTTAGGAGAAAAAATTGGCGTAGTCTTTTCCCCTCCAACTAAATTCCAATTTATGTTGTTAAGGTTGTTTTTCTTATGAGGATGGAGGATGTTAGAGAGTGACTCAGCAAGCGTAAGGCGAGTAATGCCAAGGTTTGAAGTTTTGGAATTTGGGTGATTTACACTAGCTTGTTGCTGGGCAACAATGGCTGGAAGGTGATTATTAATGATGTTGGAATTGAGAGTAGTAGTAGTAGTGCTTGTAAGAAGATTGCTACAAGTTAATGTTGCCATGGCCGAGAATCGTAGGCTGTAATGTATAGATTGAGAGTTGCAAGAATGGGCAGGTCAAGAATATGTACGTGTATATATATAGACATACATATATGGTTTCTAAGTTTGAAGCTTGAAAATTCGTAACGCGGGGTCATCGATGATGGTTTTGACAAACGTCTATGACCTTGACCTAGTGTTTTATAAAATCTTTGAAAAATGGAGTTATTGATTTTTTTTTTTTTCTTTTCAGAAAGGGATTAATTTGATCAAGAAATGAATCAGGAGAGCTGAGATCAAGAAATACATGAATAAATATCACATATATGGAATTTTGTAGGGAGAATTAGATGATGAGTGTTGCAAAAGAATTCAAGAGTTAGATTAATAATTTTCCATCAATGAATTTTGTCTTAATGGTATTACAGTGATTTTTTTTCTTAAATAACAAAAGAAAAAGAATTTATTTCATATTTCTTGGTAATAAGAAAAAAATTTTAATTTCATTTAATTTTGATCTTAAAAATAATTTAGCAAATAAATCAATTGTGATAAACTTTTCGTAGCGAAAATGCCAAAAAATGATATCAAAATTCATATTCCACCAATAACGAATATAATACTAAACCGATCACCTAAATACTAATTAATAAACAAAGACATGTGAATTTGGTGAGAGAAGCAAAAGAATTTGTCAACTCTTAATTGTGATAAGACTTTTCTTTGAGAAAATGCCAAAAAATGATGTCAAAATTCATATTCTACCAATAACGAATATAATATTCAACTGATCACCCAAATACTAATTAATAAACAAAGGCATATGGATACGGTGAGAGAAGCAAAAGAATTTGTCAACTCTTATTAGAAAGAATAGTCATCCATTAAAAAATATTTTTCTTAAAATATTATCGCAACTAAACAATAAAATATTACAAAAATAAAAATGTAGGTGGAAGTAATTAATTAGTCTATGATATGCTACTATTCTTTGCTTATCCTTCCAAAAAATTATATATTGTTCCATTTTCCTTCTCACATGATGAAGAAAACAAATAAGTGAGTAGCTAATTCTCTCAATCAATTTGAACTGGTCCTTAAAATTATATGAAGGACCATTACTATTATTTTTCCAGCTTCCATCACCAAAATCGTACCTATCCTCCTGTTTTTTTTTTTTTTTTTTCTAATAATGTACCAGATACTCGATGCTTGATAATTGATATTATGTACTAACATACATGCAGTATAGCTAATAAATTTCACGTAGACAGTTTTTGTGAGGTATAGGCTTCCCAAAAGATAATGAAGGCGTGTAAAGATTTTTCTGGCCGGACGGAGATTAGCCCTCGAATACAAAGACAGAAGGGAGCACTGACCCATTGAACAGAAACAAAAGTCAGGGCGAAAGATAAAAGTTATACTAAGGATAACAAGCAAACCCTCTCTAAGAGCTCATCCATGAGAATATGGTAAACTGTATATTTTAATGTTTTTATTTATTTATTTTACAATTCAATGGTTCAATTTTGAGGCTGACCCATTTCAAAGAAGGGCATAACAAGCCACCTTCTTCTGGCTTGCTTGAAATTCAATTTGGACTAATTCAGGTTTATTATCCAGTTTGAACAGAAAAGTTGAGAAATTGAACTGAATAATTGAATTAATTAGACTTAATTTAATTAAATTTAAATTTAATTTAGCTTGATTTGTATCTAAAAAATTTTAATTACTTTAGTTCAACTTTATTTTAATTTTTTATAACTAAATCGAACAGAATAAGCCAAGAGATTAATTTTTTAATAAATTACATAAATATATTTTTATTTAAAAATAAATTAAATATACTCTATATATAATTAATATATAATACATTTTATTTATATAAAAAATCAAAGAATATAATTTACATTAAAATTCCAAAAAATGTTTTCAAAAAAATTCAATTCAAACCGAATTGAACCAATAAAATAAAGTACGATTTGATTTGTTTGTTTCATAAAAAATTTCAATTCAGCTTAATTCTTATATTTAAAAATTTATTAATTTAATTTTACTGAAAATCAAATTAAACAAAATCAAACCGACTGTATAGCCTCAATTTGTAAAAACCCTCATCTCTATATTCTAATCTTGCATCACTATTAGAGTGATGCAATTAAGGCGTTTTATTTTTGTAACCTTTATATTAAATTTAATTATATTTTTTTATTTGATCATATTAAATTTCATATTTATTTTTCTTACTTTTTATAAATGTGTAATATTACTTAGGGTAATTAATACAGCTTTAAGCTGATAATATTACAATTAGGATGTTTTGTTACTCTTAATATATTATATGATTACAGAACATGAAGAAAGTAAATACATCATTTGATATAACTAAATATAAAAAATGAAGAAAATGTGTTCAAATTTACTACAAAATTTATAAAAAAAATTAAATATGATCTTAGATGCAGCGTTGCTGTTCATTATGGCGAGTGTCACATGACAGTGCTCATTCTAATATAGAACAATTACTGTTTGATTTAAGTAAACTTATCTACGCGGAATTTAATGAAGTTGTAAAAAATTATTTTTTTACAACCTTCCAATAAATTTGAACATAGATTAATTTTAGAACAAAAAACACATATATTGGTTAAATTTTTCCTTTCATTAATCCTTCCTAATGGATAGCTTAATAATAATTTATTTGCACAATGTATTTTATAGGTACAAAAATAATAATACAAATATGGCATGATCTAAAAATAATAAAATTAATATACCAATCAATTAATATCAAAGTATATATAATTAATTTTAATTTCAGATTTATTTAGATGAGTGATTATCATTTGTCAACTAATTATTTCTTTGAAATAAAAATTCGACATTTGCCAAACCAATTTTTTAACACATAAGTAACTAAATATTCTATGTAAAACTATTTAAATTAAAAATAATTATAAATAAAAACAAAAAAACTATTAAGATATTTATAAAATAGGCAACTCCAAATATAAGGCTAAAAAATAATTTTTATATATCATTTATTTAAAAAATAAATATTATTTATTTAGTCACATATTCTCTATGAATATTTTATTTTATTAATAGTTTTCATATATTATGTTTTTTAGAAATAAATATTATTTACTTAATTACATATTTTATATAAATATTTTTTTATTAATATTTTAAATAATATATAGATTATACTTATGTAAAGCACAACTTATCGACTTGTATATAATTAATTTTGGTATCGAGTTTAGTTTTAAAAGAGTATTTATCATTTATCAAATAATTATATCAATAACATGATTTTTTGATCAGTGATAATATAATATATTTTTATTTTATCATATGAAAAGTAAACTAATAATTAAAGATTTAATTTTTTTAATTAGTTAAAAAATATGAAAATTTTAATAATGTAAAAAGTTTTTCATGTTCATAAGAATAAAAATTTAGTTTCCTATATAATAAAAAAATTTTAATTTTGAAAATAGCTAATAACAAGTGAAATTATAAATTTCTTAATTTTTAGCAAAAAAATATATTCTTATTAAATTTGATTATATTATTATTTTATTTACTTGAAATATTTAATTAAGCACTAACTTTTATAAAACAATAATATATTATAAAATAAATATTAAATTTAATTATTTAACTAATTATTTAATAAAAATAAATATTATTTTTTTTAAAAAAATTATTATCATAATGCATATATTGAGTAGTGTCAACAAGGTGTCAAACACTATGAGAACACGTGTTAGAAATGCGGACGCTCTATCTCGCAAGTGTAACAGGCACAGGATTTTTAAAAACTAGTTACTAATTTATGTGTTACGTAAATTACAATGTAAAAATTGTATAAAATTAATTGTAAATTAATATATTATGCAGTATAATTATAATAATATATTTTAAATAAATTTATTATTTATTTAGAATTAGTTAATTAATTAATAATTAAAAATTGATATGTAGTAATAATTAAAAATCTATTATTATTTTATAAAAAATATTATCTTATTAGACTTTTTAAATAAATGAAATAGTAAAAATAAAGAATTATAATTAACTTTAAAGAATTATAATTAACTTAGTATAATAAATTTAATAATAATATAATTATTTGGATAAAAATAATGAAATTTATAGTTTTATTTTTTATCAAATTTTTTATTTCTTTTGAATTTTTCTTTTTATATAAAAAACAAAATATTTATTATTGATAAAGTTCTAAAGGGAGTAGGGTGTAGATTTTTTTCCTATATTGTTGAATTTTTTATATTTTTTGAGTTAATTGAGAAAATTAAATATTTAATTATTAGTTTATTTGTCATGTAACAAAATAAAAATATATTTTATTTTATTTCTGAAAATATTATATTATTAATAGAATAAATAAGATAAATTTTAATTATATACATGTACCAGGACTAATCAAGCATGGTTACGTGTGTCAACAAAGTTCTATTTATGCTATGTGACATGTAGATGTGGCTGAATGAGGTCACATAGTACATGGAGCAAAGGTTCCAATTGGATGAGATATTTTGCGGTCGGAATCGAAAAGAATCGGCCCGAGAGATATAGTCGTGGCGTGCTTCGCATGGCGGCTCCAACAACCTTAAGACAAAGCTAGACTACATTGATCATGATGACAAGAACCAGGTTAAGGTTCAACGCGAGTTCGTTAGAAATATATAAATCCAAAGGTGAGTTTAGTATAGGCCTGATAAGTCTAGTGCATCTAAGTATGTTATGCAAGAAGTGAAAAAGATTGGTTGGTTTTTACAAAGAAAATGGTGAAGAGGTCAGTTTGACTCTAGCCGGCCATAGCCTAGTTGGTGAATGAGCTCTTATTAACGCTTATGAAGTTGCAACTTCAATTTCTATTATTTTCATTAGTGTTATTTCTTCTGGTGCACCAAGAGTTGGATTGGTGGCATTCAAGGAGAAGATGAATGAGCTAGGAGTCAAGACTCTTCGTTTCCCACCATTACTTTTAGTGCCAAAAGTGAACTGGGTTTATAAGCATGCGGTGACCGAATTGACGCTTGATGTGTTTATGTCACCATACTTGAAGCATGTATCTGACTTAACAGGCATCATGATTTGGAGGTTCACCTTGTATCTCTTGGATGGATTTTCGAGCAAGAACTTGAAGGGTCAATCGAATGCTGGAGATTTTGCCAAATACGGGCTTGTGTTGAACAAATATGGTATATGGGTTAAGCCAAGTAGCGAACCTGAAAATATTCATTCTGCGTTTAGTACTGATATATCCATGCATGATCCCATATTTCAAATTTTATGTATAATTTTGATTTCAATTTTTTTTGGTTAGTGTATGAAGGCTCTTTAATCGAAGTTGACATCTTGAACAAACCTTATACACAATTTCTTCCGTTGAAAGCTTGAAGTATTAGACAGTGAGCAAGTAAGTGTCCCACAACAACTAGTGCCAACATTTACGATATGGGTGCTTTACATAATATATCCACACAAAGACTACAGAAAAAAAAATCTCTATGTTACATAAACTAATGAATGACAATCCCAGTCTAACTAATATTGCAAGTGGAAACGCCAAAGTTCTAGTTGCAAATGTCAAGTATAAATAATATAGCAATGTATATATGGCAAATGATCCCATTCTTGAAACTTGTGATAATGCACCTTCAAACTGGTCGTCATCAACCTTTTCAGAGTTCAATGGGATGAAGGATCTGAAAACTTGTTCCATGTTAGGAATTTCCTTCAGTTCACGACAAGCAACTTCAAGGGCTGTGTTGCAAAAAGATACGTAGAATTTCTTTCTACAGACAAAAGCAAAGATCAATGAACTTATGGGGAGTGGAACCAAGAATGGAGCATAGTAGATTGCTTCACCCAATAGTAACCCAGCATTGTGACTTGGAACAATAACAGAGCAGCAACGATTCATGTATGAACATGGGGCCACATCCTTCCGTAGGTCTCAAAGGAACAAAGACCTTGAGTGCCTACTTAAATTTTTGAAAAATGAAGTGAAGTCGATAATTATCAGTGAATAAATTAGCATCCAAAGCACACAATCATATGTTGTTCATTTGGTTTGCACATTCATGCAGATCTGTAGCCTTTTACTATAGCTCTAGCAAAACAAAAGTGTCGTCGCTTCCCTACATGGAAAACGAGCAAGGAAAGGAGCACACAGTGCAGGGACTGCATATAATGAAATTACCTGATTTCGTAGGACAAGCTATCCCAGGCCAAAATATACCACCCCAAATGGGATAATCAGAGGGGAGCTATGATAGAGTAGCAGAAGACTATTGTGACGATAAGCATGTCACTAGGAATTCTAGTTGCATACCCAAGATCTACAGGAGCCCAAGCCTCTTTCAACTCAGCTTCGGTCTTACAAAGGTATTTCTTCTTCAGATGATATATGATTAGAGGAACCACGCAAGACAGCTCAAGTCCATATCCAACAAAAAACCTGAAACCAATGATGCATGGAAAAATCAAAACATTGCACATAAAACAATGTTGTCATAATTGGATTTGTCTCTAGCACTTGTGAACGAACAAGTAATCTGAACAAGGAAGAAAAGAAAATTAAAAAGCAACACATTGGCATAAGATTCTCTTGCTATCAGTATCTGGTCTAGCAACAAAGAGGAAATTTCAGAAGCCTTAACATAGCTTCCAAACTCACTTTCAACATTATTTAGAAACAAGCTCATTATCATCATCACATACAATGAATAAAAATATGGTTTTCTAGCAACAGAGAGGAAATTTCAGAATCCTAAACATAGCTCCCTCTCACTTTCAGCATCACTTACAAACATGGTCATCATCACATGCAACAAATAGAAGCATGGCTTCCTAAAAGTAAAAGATAAAGAAAGGAAAAAAAAATTGAAAGGAAATCTTACTTCAGGGCCACAAATGTCAGAAAGAAAGTTGCATTTCTTGGAAGACTATTTCTTAGCAACTTGAAAATTGAACCTGGATGCTTCTGAATGCTTTTAAATGTACTAAATAAGGTGCCACCAATTGTAACTCTAATGAAAACATTCAGCACAGAAAAACAGAAGTAGTTCCAGATGTAGCCCTTATCACATGGCTCAGTGAAGGAATTCCCTCTGGCTTGGAGAGACACAAAAGCAACTTGGGCAACAATGCTAAAAAGTCAATGAGTGCAATCTGAGGGAGGTAGGCTTCCAACACTGTCCACTGCATCAATACTCACACAACCGGCTTAAGAAATGGAAGAATTTTCTTCAGATTGTCCAATGTTGTGTTAGTGCAGAAATAAATGCAATTGGTATCATGTAAAACATCATGGTCAGAGCCACAACAATGTATACCACATATCGTCGCATCTGCCTTTCAAAAAACTTGATGGCCAGATTAGTACACAATAGTTGACAAGATTCAGAAGCATCCATGGCCGTCCAAGTGTCAACCATTTGAGCAAGCAGACTCTCAGCTGCACAAGCTGCTGCCACCCTCTTGTTGAAAAAGACCAGACAGAAGCTTGCTGCTTCCCTTGTAGTGTAACTCTTTGCTCTTCTTCCAATTTTGGGAGTATTTCCTTAATTTTCTTATTGAAATACTCTATACTATCTACTTGCTTACCAATTAGACCAAGGAAACCAGTCTTAGTGGTTGGTCTCAACCCTTCTGGTTTGCCTGATTTTTTGGATTCTTCATATATGGCTTCAGCACGTTCAAGCTTTTCTTGTACCCTTCAAACTCTTCATATATTTTGTTAACCTAGTAGATTTTTTTTAAATCTACGATCAGCATAACTTTTGTAGCATTGTACCAACATAAAGATTAAGAGAACAGGTGATGACATAGTCGAGAATTCTAACCCCTAGTATCCATCCCTTGTTAGGCACTTGAATGCCATATGTTAATATTCAGTATCACCTAAATGATATTTCCTCAAACTACATTATAATAATATCATTGAAATCTGAAAACTAGGAAATAATAACATGAACTTGAAAGCTTAAGGGTGTGTAAGAATTGGAACTGAGAAGATATCACTCAACTGAAACTACATAATCTATTTACAATTACATGTTCAAGTTAAAACTATTGCAGATGAGGTGAAAAACCATGACATGGAAATAGAATTTCAAACCAATATCTTTTTATTGTCAGGAACCACCATTGATCTGTAAAACGTCTCAGGATAGATGGATTTAAAATATGAATCCACCAGCTCTTTTCTAGTTTGACCCTCAGGAACAGGAGGTATGTCCCTAGCAAAAACAGCAAATTGCTCCGGTTTCACTTCAGGGGACATTAGAGCATTAGATCTAAGCCCAGAAACATGTATATATGCTTCCATAAAAGGTAATAGGTAACATAAGAAACCCAATATGTAGCAATCAAGAATGCCCACAACCTTGGACTCTTTTCCTGCATGCATGAAGAGAAACACAGCACTTCTATATATAAATATGGAGGATTTCATTTCACGATGGGATGCAATACAAATTATTAAAGAAAAAATCACAAGTGAAAGGAAGCAAGGAAGCAACTCATTTCAACTCAGGTGAAAGTTTTACCTTAACATGTCCCATGGATAACTTATCAAGACTCATTTCAACTCAGGTGAAAGTTTTACCTTAACATGTCCCATGGATAACTTATCAAGATCATTGAAAGTCCCCTGACTTGTAGCATTTGTGATTTTCATACTGTGATCAGTCGCAGCAACAGGAAGTAGAACTGGTAGAAGAATGATGCCAGATACAACAAATATTGACAGCACTGCCACAGTAATAAAAGGAATGAACATTAGAAATTCACTCCAATCTCCAAAAATTCCATATGTTTATGCTAAGCAACGTAATAATGGAAGAAAATACACTACAAAATAAAAAACTATACTATGTTAATGAAATGTATATTTCATGATATGAGCTGTTCCATCGAAAGATAATAAAATGGTTTCTTGGAATCGAGTAGCTTAAAATATTTCCATCATACTCAAGTTGCTAAACGTATCACCAGCACTGCAAATCCAAGCAATTAATCTGTGATCCTAACTCCTAATTATTTGCTATAAATAATATGCAATATGGCCGCCCAGTATTAGCCTTAGCACTCTCCAGTGTATATCTATGAAATAATTCAACAAAATATTACATGACTTCAAGTTCAAACATCGCATAACCCTCTTAAGTTCTGAAAATACTAGCGCAAAATTAGGAAATTTATTACTTTTCTTTCGTATACTGACTGAAAATCAACCCTTTCCATTGTGAACTAGAAAGAATAAGCACAGATTGTCCAACCCAAAATTAGAAGAAAATTAAACTTTCAGATTATAGAAATCAACCACCAATACCATGATTTTTAATTAGTCCACTTATCAATAATCATTTAATTAGTCCATTTATCAATAATCATTTAATTAGTCCATTTATCAATAATCATTCTCTAAAACAAAATGATGGACAACTAAAAGAAAAGAAAAGGTTAACTCCAACAACATGTCAACATTGCTCTGAGAATAACACAAAACATTAATTGCCATAACCAATATGTCAAAGTCAAGACAATAAGACAGACAGGCAGACAAAGAGACAAACCAGTGCTCAAGAACACAAAGTAGACAGCAGTGTCCACCCCAGACATGTTAGTGACATCTTGTTCACTTGAAGACACCGCTTCCCGGATCCAAGCAAAGGGATCCCGGTCCTGGCCCGCCATCCCAAGGATCCAAACCTTTCAAGATCTGGTTGGGGTAATACACCTGTGTTTCCTGGTTTCCTCGACAGCCACGTAAAGAGCAACATAAGAATCACAAAGATCACAAAAGACGTCCCTAAAGACGTCAAGAAGGAAGAGAAATCCATGCCTCACTGCACAAACACTCTAAAGAAACAATCTTTTGTCGACAGTGAGAAATGGGTAGGCGTATTTTTGGGTATAAAAGAGTGAGCAAAAAAAGTAGCCGTCAATAGAAGGGAAGGAAAGTAAAGTAGAGCAATAATGGGTGGTTATTCGTGTAACGTAGAAGGAGGAGATGGAAAATATCTCACTAAGGTAGTTGCAATGTGGGCTTTGATTGGTGGTTGTTAGCCCTTTTATGAATTCTTTCACTTCGTTTTCAGTTTCAGTAATCTCTTTCAGATATAGAGACGAGAGAGAGAAGTGAAAGATGAATGGAAATGCCACACAGATAGAGACACAGAGGAAAGGACTAAAATGGGCTTTTTAGCATTTGTGTTAGCTGTCTCTCTGTTCTGTAACGGTTCTTCCTTACCACACGGACAACGTCTAGTTTATTGGTAACTTTATTTTTGTAATAATTGAATTGCTTCGTTTTTTTGTTATTTATATTTTTCAAATAGCTTCATCCATTATAATAGTTATTGGCTATTAACTGTAACAAAACCAATAAAATATCTATCTCTCTATAATATGATAACGATTTTCTTGTGTTCAACTTTTGTTACTGCATGACTGCAATTTCTCTCCAATTTTCACTTTTACTCATCTCCTCATTGTTGTTTCACCTCTGGATATATTATCGTTACACTCATACTGTAGCGATGAACTTGTTATGTTTTCTTTTTACATTTTCTATATTTTTGTAAAGCCAAATAAGAATATATATGCAATTCCTTTGCCTATATCAATTTATTCTTTCAACAACGGTAGCTTAGCGATAATGGATGACAAATCTCTAAATTCCATCTACTTAGATTTGAATTTAGAATCATATTAATTACTGTTGCTTTAATTGAGGGTTTGGCATTCTTTTTTTTTTTCCCCAGTAAGAGAATGAGATTTGCTTTTGAAATCCACAAACCAAAGAGGATAATAATGATAACGATGTTGTGGGATTGAGGCTGTGATCAAGATGATAGTGATGAGATTATGATTGACAAGCTAAAGAAAATTGAATTTTTTGTGATTTTGCGAGTTCATCTTTATGATTTTGATCTCAATATGCCTAAATCTCTATGACATCTTTAACTTTTATGGAGTTAAAGCTAAAAAATTTTAATATTTTGTGATACGGTGATAGATTTAATATCTATCTCAAATTTTTCTAAGTTTATTAAATAATTTAAATTTTTTAATTTAAGTGTCATGAATTGCAACAAATTTTAAAAAACTAAGTTTTTATATTTTTTCCATTATTTTTCTGGTAATGTTGATAATATAGTAGTGTGATATGGTGGTAGGGGGGTATATTGTGATGGTTGGGCATATAGAAAGTGAAAATTAAAGTGATAATGAAGGGAATTTTTTTATACAAAGTACAATAGAATGAAAATAGAAAATTATTTTAATGGAAGACTAAATAATATAACATAGAAAAATCCTTGAGATCATAGTAGTTAACTATTTTTTAAGAAAACAAATTGAATTTTTTTTATTGTTTATCAAACGTTAAATTGTATACGTCTTTTGCAATGATACATGCCTCATTCTTGAGTTTGATTTTAAATAAATATAGTTTTCTTTAGATTCATATAAAATAATTTTAATTTTAGTGAAATATTTTGCAATAAAATTTATACTATAAAGTCCTGAATTTGATAAAAAAAAAAAACTTTAAATCCAGTATAAAATTTTAGTTATAATAAAAATAAAATATTAAAGTATTTTTCTTATAAAATTGAGAATACTTTTAAATTAAATTATGCATTATCATTGAATTAATCTAGTGATGGGATATTATCTTATAATACTAAAAATCAGAAATTTAAATTTTGATTTTTTTACAACATCAAATATTTTTTCATGCACTAAAATTAATATTTTAAGTATATAATTAATATTTTAAAATCAAAGCAATTAATGAATTGATTCACTAATTCGAAGTGTCTGATATTATAAAAAAATTGATTAAATTAATTTATAAATTTTAAAACTAATATTTTCAAATTTTAAGTATATAATTTAAAATTAAAAAATTAAAAATTAATCTAAACTTAATAAAATCAATATTTCATTTGATTTTCAGATTTAATTAATCTAACTGGTGTGATCTAATTTGGTTTTTAAAATACTGTTAAAAATATCAATTCATACATTGACTAATTTTAGAAAAACTCTCCACATGAACTGAAAAACAAAATCCGAAAAATGCTAAAGTTTGAACTCCTATTGTTTTACTACTACCAGACAATTCAACCACTTGAGGAGATGATATATTTAGGTAATATTTAATAGACCATAACAGAATATAATGTATTAAAAAAATTAATTGCATAATTTATTAAATTTATATTTAATTATATTTTGTTACATCTTATTAATTATTATCTTAATTCGTTAATTTGCAGGTAAATTCATGGGTAAATGAAAGGTAATATGCGGTCTTATTTTCGTAGAAATTTAAAGAAAAAGAAAGGATATTTTTGTCATTTAATGCGGATTAATAAAGGCCAAATTATATCATCCACCAAAGGATCAGTGATTGCGAGGTTGCCACCTTTACTTTACTCCAGTGGTCCTGTCCCCATTTAATCCAACTCTCCACCTTCGCACTCGGTTTGCTTACCACCATTTAAACGACGCCGTCGCACGCCTCATCTTTAGGCTACCCAGCTTTAATCGCCTACTAAAGCGATTTAAGAGTTCCATAAAGTCTCACTTGAAAGTCGAAATACACGTGGCACTAAAAATATATTTTATTTTTGAGACGACACGTGGCAAGATATTTGCTCAGTGGCCGGGCCCTTGTTGCGATGGGTTGATAATGTGGGGGCCTCAACGCCACGTCTTGACGTCGTTTTGTAGAAATTACCCGGTAAGGGATAGACAGAGCTTGTTCATAATTTGTGAAGGAGGGGAACAGGTGGGATATTTTGGATAATCCATTATAGGATCCATTTAAATAATTGTTGATTTGTAATGAATTTAAATTTAGCACCATATTTATTTTTTATAATTTTTACCTTACAATTCAAATTTAAATGTTTAATTATTTGAAATGCATACTTATTTGAACAGGTTTTAAATTATTTCTAAATAAATTTGAGATGATACAGATTTTAGAAAAATAAATTTAATGTTTATATATTTAGAATTCAGCTATTCAGCATTAATTTTATCTCCATGCAATTTTTTAGTAATTTTTTTAGCATTCACTATTTAAATATGTTTGAAATAAGCTGGTTCGAATGCTATTCAAATAAAGAAATGCATGAACTATTTGAATTAAAGTTATAGACTCTTTTTTAATAGAGTAGTTTTTTTTTTGTAAAAAAAAACTATATATTTAAAAAGGATATGTATGAGACGTGAAAATACTGAAATAAATCAAAAATTAAATCAAAAAAATTAATTATAAAAATTAAAAATTTTCGAAGCAAAAAAGTAGAGCGTTTTGAAATAACACATATATCTAAATTCAGAATTGTATAGTTTCATTTTAATTTATTTGATATTAAATATTATCTTGTGTTATGTATGTGTGTGTGAACGTATGAAATTGTGCATTTTATTGGCATAAATATTCTCATAAGTTTTTAATTTAATAATGGTATTGTTCCTAATTATAAAATTGTATCGTTTACTTGGCATGTACATAAACATTCAATTTAAATATTTTATTGTGTTTCTATTTTAAAATTAATATAAATATTACATTACAAATTTATATTTTGTGTTTTTAGATATTTATTTTTGAACTTTGGGTTTTATATCAACATTTAGATAAATTATATTTATTTGAGTTTGAAAATTTTAAAATATTAATATTTGAAACATTATATCTTATATTATCTATCTTGTATCTCATATTGTTTTATTCTAAAAATTTAATATAAAACAAACCAAGACTCAATAATATATGATAAGAAATTAACTGTAAATTCTAAGACTCAATAATTTTGAGATGAAATTAAAATTTAAAATCTCTAACTTTAATTACTACTCTAGCTGTCATAGTAGGAGATTTTTGTTTGATCTACTTAGATATCAAGCTTTTCACCCATCTACAACACTTATGGAAGTAAAATATATATATAAAAAATTATATTATTTCCATTTTGTTTTAATGGAGTTAACTTTAAGTTGTTTCTCGAAATCATATCATATATTTTTAAACTATAATAATAGTAATTATGAAATTCGGTGCTTGATTTTTAAAATATTTAGAGTTTTACTCTTGTATTTGATCTAATACTTAACTTTATTTTATTGAAATTATCTTTATCTCATATATATATTTTGAAGTTTCGGAGCAGATTGAGGGCAATTCTGGAAGTGCATATGGTCTTATGACTATATACCTCAAATATAAGACAAGAGACGCCAATTATTGAATTGGTGGGATCTACTGCGGATTGGTTTATTGTAACTATCCAATGGCGATGGTCCACAACCACTCATATTTGATTTCAAGTGTTTTCAGTTGCGCTGTTTGGACCATCTTCAAAACATGTTAATCTAACTTTTCTTTTTTAATCGAAGGGAATAATGTTGATTTTAAGGATACTAATAAAATATAAAAAAGTAAAATGTATAAATATATGAAATTTAAATTAAAACTGATTATTTTTAATATAAAAACACAACTATTTAATAAAATATTAAATTTAGCAAAGCAGCAAAATGTGTGTTCCATTCAAATATTGAGTCATAATTTATTATTTTATTCTTAAATAAATTCAGTTAAATATTATAAAAATCAGATAATAAAATTATTATAAATCAACCTATAAAAGGATAATGGCCTCTGGAGAAGTCATACTTTTATGAAGAAAAATTAAAAATTTTCACCATAATGAGAAAAAAATAAATATAAATCTGTGTTTATAGATATGAAAAATAGATAAAACAAAACAAAATGAATAAAATAATGATATTATGAGATTACCTAAAATGATGAAAAATGAGAGAAACTTTAAGAGTTAAAGATAAAAATGTTCTGAAATGAGTTTAAGTAATAAGAGACGCATTTAATTTAATTTGAAATAGATTCAGAAAACGTTAAAATTAACGGATACGTAACCTTAGGTTATTATGAATGAGGGGTAGAGTCCACAAATTGATGGGTCTCAACTGTGTTTTTGATAGCAGCAATTATTATGATACTGTGGAATGCCAATTGTAATTATGAAATCATATGGATTTTTTTGAAGGGAAAGGTGTTATCCCATTTTTAATATTGAGGCACAAAAACTATGCCATTAGGTTATTAATTTAATGGGAAGCAAAAGGTGACCATGTTTTGGTATTATGGATTCTTCTTACATGAACTGTCATTTAACGTAATCAGTGGATATTATGCATGAAGTATAATTTAATATAATATTTAAATAAATTTATAAATATTTTAAAAACTCAAATATTAAATTATAAAAATATGTATATGTGTAAATAGATAATATATGTATTAATTATTTTATAATCTAAAATATTAAATTATAAAAATATGTATGTGTAAATAGATAATATATGTATTAATTATTTTATAATTTATATATATATATAAACCATTTTAAAATTAATCTCACTTATAGTATGTTATTTTTAAGAATTTTATTTTCTTATCATTTAACTGACATCTCTTGTATGAGAATCATCTGCAAGAATATACTCAGAAATTTAGCTTACTATTACCAACTCACCTATGAAACAACTTACACATTTGAGACAACTTTTCCACATTGAAAAGATGCTGCGAAACATGCTCTTGAATGCATCATGTTTATCTTTCATGGTGATTCAAAAAAAAAAAAGAGGGCCCTATAAATCTTAAGTTTATCTTTCATGGTGATAGAAGAAGCAATGGTAGATAGAATAGGTATTAATAATATGACACAGAAAAAGAGGGAGTAAATATGGGTAATGCAGGCCATACAAAGAAATAAGCTGCTGTAGCCACAGCCACATTGGCTGTGGCAATTGCAGCATCCTCGACTTTTAATTTTCACTTTCTTTTCGTGGAAAATTTTAAATTGTTGATATTGGCTTCTTACCACATACCAATTAAATGGATATCAAGCATCATACAAGACACACAATACGTTTGTACAAATTTTCCCTGCTTTCAGTTCAAGCCAAAATGTGTTTGACCTAACTATCAACCATCCAATTACAGCATGAAATAGTTTATGTTGCTTCCAAAATGATGTCCGCAGCCTTCTCTAGAACCCACTTGGACAGAGGACAATCCAGCGAGGTGACGTGGGAGATGCAAACAAGAACAAGAGAATGAAGATATGATTGCCTAATGCAGTAGGAGCTCCTGTTATCATCTAAAAGCCTTATGGGGACTTCCAATAAGGCAATCATCATCTAAAGTTGCAGCACTGAGCGCCACCTCTTGACAACTTGTCCCACAGACAGATCATCTGTCTTGGGGATTGATAATGTGCAGTGTAATAGTTCTCCATGCATCCGTACTGACAAAATTTCCAATTATGGGAGTACTGGACAGGATTGGAACTGTTAAATTGTTTAACCCACATTCCCATACTCACATCTTCCATCTTGAAAAGCTGCAACATATATAATCAATCGGACAAAATAAAAGGTTATGGAAAAAGAAAAAGATTATCCACCTACTGAGGATGATAATGAAGTACTAAAATAAAATCTCACTAACTCTGAGGCTTCGATTGCCATGTTCAGCAACGATAAATTTAGCAATATCACTGGAAATTACATATCCAGGCCCATTGGCATAAGGAGGATATACTGCTTCTGGCCACTCCTGTCACATCAGGCAGAAATGCATTAAAATTTAAAATGTACGATAAACAACATTATACTTCAAAGTTATACAATCTTAATTCAAGTAAAAAAAAAATGGATCAAACATTCAAGATTATACAGGTACCTCAATAGGATATGGGATCTAAATTAAAAATTAAAATCCACACAAAATATAATAGATATTGTTCTCCTTCTATCAGCCACTATAAAAATACCACAACCTGACTCTCAATCCCACGACAAAGCAGGGCCCGTAGATTTAAAATGCTCAAGTATTTCAGTTTAAAATTAATAAATTGCTTCTTGTGCTTAATTACTTGGAAGCAGGTAATCTTTCCCACCGATACCCTTTTGGAATCTGTTGAACAAAATGGGTATCTTAAAGCAACCATGAAACCACTTGCATATAGGTTAAATGTTTTCAGGATTAAAATTTTCACTTCTCATTAGTTGAGACTCTGAGAATACGTGCTACACAGTGACAAAACTTAACCTCATTCTTTGCCTAAAAATGAAACCTGATTCAAGTTTGCTCGTCTTTTTGCTGCATTACCCATACCATATGGTGGTGGAGATGGAGAAAAGTATCAATTTGTGCTTCAGAAGAATGGATAGGTATAAACAAAGAATTGCTTCCCAGCCATACGGAGTAAGAAACACTACTGCTTTGAGCAAAAGATATTTTCAAAGAAAATAATATACAGCTTTCCTTTTCCTTTCCTCTTTTTGCTGTGAAAAAACAAAGTTGCTTTGGAACAGACATGGCACAAGAGAATAAGTGAGGTTGAGAGGGTAAAATATTTGGAGAAAGACTTGCTTACACTGGGTGTGTATACCCGACAAAAAAGATCATTAGAACTGAATTTAAAAAGGAATTAGCATCTACATACTTGAGAAAATAAATGGTGTAACAGTAATTTTTGTTAATAGTTATAGGCGGACATTTCAGTTGTCATTGAACTATTAGTTTGGCATATAAAAAAGTTACCTACACCCAATGTAGGCAAGTTTTTACCAAAAATTTGAATGTAAACAAGTAAAATCATATATCATTGTGTATAATGTGCATTTCACATCCCCTCCACAATATTATATCTTTTGCTGACAAAGGACCACGATTTTGACTGTTCTGTGTCCATATTAATTTGAGGCACCAAAAGTTTAAAGAAAAAAAAAATTGTCACGTTAGTTTGTGACTCCCAAATAATTTTTGGATCAATTAAATTTTCTATAAGACATCACAAATATAGATGGCTGTATCATTCAAAAATAAATGTTAACATATCTAATGTGATAAAACATGACCCAAAATTATGTTTACTAGTAGTGGTTTCTGATTTCCTAAAACTGATACCCATGGATTTATGTTCTATTGACATTTTCTTACAGTCTACCCTTTATTCCCTACCCCTTCCCCCAAATAAAATTTATCACAAAAAGAAAATGGAAAGAAAGAAGAATACCTCATAAGTGACTGCCCATTTTCCAGTTCTTAAAGGACGGTGTAAGAGGTTGAGATTGCCCATATAAAGAGACTTTTTGGGAGAGACACCATTAATCTCTTTCAAGACAGTGTCCGCCCTAACAAATGTGTCATCATCACATTTCATGATATATGCAGCAGACACATTCTGAACCTGTACAAAGGAAACTTCAAACTAGTTCAGAAAATTGAACATAAGAATTTATAAAGCTATATACATACATACATACATAAATACATATGTAATAATAATAATAATAACAATAATTATATATATTTAGCTGGATCCGATTCCAAAAGAGATTCCAATACTCAATGAAAAATGACTTACCCCAAACTCACAAATAGCAACAGTTTTAAGAACCACAAGCTCATAGCGATCCATTAATGGTAATATCACAATATCACCAAAGTAAGAGGCCTCTTTCTTCAGCATTACAGTCACTTCCATCCTAGGGCTCTGCAATAAGAAGCACCTTCTGATTATGCATATAAATATAATTGTAATGGTAGAAATAGAATAGCCAAAATGAAGAAAGATAACTGGACAAACACAATTCAGCCACAAAAGAATGTTGGAAGAGCAACAAACATGATTAGAGAAACATATGTAGATATATGATATTGTGAGTAATACTTAAAGAGATGATTTTGTCACCTCATGTGCATATATTCATGAAGAACATACATATGATAATCCAAGGACCATGAATCCAGCAAAAACTAATTCAATACACCAGATAAATAGATCAGCTAAATTTTATCCATAAAATAGACTATAAATTCAATTCATGATTCACCAGATCAAGATCATCTTACAATCCAACTGCTTTTGACTTTGTAACTGTATTGAGTGATTATGAAAAACAATGAAGATCTTACCAGCGCAACAAAGAAACGAACTACTACATCTGAAGACCTGATTGGTGACGATTGCATCCAAGTTTTTCTAACTGCCATACGTTCTGCAAAGTGATTAGTAGCAGATAGAATCCCAATGAAGAGCTGAATTGGACCCTTCGGTAAAGGAAGAGCTTTCCACTTCTCTGACATTTCCAATACTCTTTGAGGAGAGAAACTTGGATGTGAGCTAGGAAGAGAGGTAGCATAAACTGAATGAACATCCACATCTCCTTTAATTGCTAAACCCGTTGCATCTTCCAAGGTAAACCCCTGAAGATATGCAAAAATTTCATAAGGCACCATTTTTATATTTAATGCAACCAATGCGAAATTTTATGTTAGCAGCACTGAACAGTTGCACAGGACATGGTTTCATCATTTAAAAAAAAAGGTGGTATGAACATGTATAGAATCTGCAATCAACTAAATTGAAGAAATCCAGTGGAAAGGACAAAGAGGAAATAGAAGGAATCAAAAACTTTTAAGTAGAGTGAGAAGCTTAGGACATGGGAAGAGCACAGTGAATTAAGAAAAGCCTTCAAAGAAAATAATGCAACAAATCCAAAAGGATGATTTCTCTGCAGTATTTAGAACCATTAGAAGAAAATGCCAAGCATCAGATGTGCAATTGTATTTTCTACATGTAAAGGGTCAACTTTAATAAGAGATAAACATCACTTTTTCTGCAACTTTAGCAACATACCGGACGATATGGAAATGAGGTCACATGCCGACCCCCAATGTTTATATGGTAACCATCAACACCAGCACGCAATGTCAGGATAAACAACTTTCCCTCCACAAAAGGAAACGGCCATGTCACTTCTGGCTTCTGTTCACGCCCT
>CATIWR010303799.1:0-21410 GCA_949677035.1 Omphalea diandra | reverse complement strand
TATATATATATATATATATATATATATATATTCAAGTGCCCTGAATGCAATGGTGCAAATGTTATCATCATGCTTATTAAATGTACTTATCTAAGTGATTATTTATGCAATGCATATATTCATGTGCATTACAAATCATTTATTCATGTGAGAATGCTAATGAATAAGGATAAGAATGTTACATTCACATGATCCTCCAAGTGTATTCTTATGACATTCTTACATCATATGTTTGCATCCTACTTATTATCTTCATATGCTTATGCTTCACTTTTATTGATGCCTCACTTATGATCATTGATTATATGTGTTTAAGCTTAACGTGTATGATGATTGGATCATGGGCATATGGGCTTTAGACATAGATATATACTAGGTCCCTTGACTTGGAGATGAATATGGGATAAGTTAATATCAAGGTTGATGGTATTATGAAATTTAGAGTAGCTTAGTTCTTTATTTTGATTGTGATGTGATACTAACATGTTTATCTTCTCGTTGTAGGTGAAGATGCATTTTACTTTGATTTGCATGTTTATTCATTAATGATTATGCATGCTTACCACATTTTGAAATCCTGATTGTATGCCCTTCCCATAGTGAATGATTTAATGTTATGATTGATTTGATGTGTTAGATGAAGACTTTAGAATTGATAATCGGACTAATTAATAACAAAGTTAAAATGATAATTGTGAACCAAAAATGCTTAAAGGCCAAATTCCTAAATCCAGACGATTTAAGGGTGCCTAACCTCTTTCTTTATACCAATTTTCAAAAACAATCTCTAATAGGGTGAAGATAGATTAGGCCTTCTAATTGACTTTGGTAGGCTCAAAATTTGTCCTTCCCCAAAATTTTATCTTGACCATCGTCGAGTGGCAACTTCGTTGTTTGTTAGGGATGGTATTAAAAGTATTATCCCATTTGGTCCCCTGTTGACTAATCAAACCTTGAAATGGGCTTTTACCCTTCGAGTGGCCTTTCTAAGGATCCCTGATGATCCTAAACACATGCCACTACCTGGAGTTATACCAATATATGACCCCTGTGATTCTCTTAATCTCCCAATGATCGATAAAAAGTCGGGGTTGTAAGCAAGATCTCACTCATCTAAGCGCAATGACGAAATCAAAACGCTTAAAATCTCTAGATATTATTTATTTCAAATATCCAAAACCAATATAAATTAAGCTTAATAATTCAGTTTCTCTATAAATAGTGCATATGATTTCTTAGTTTATTTAGATCCATCACAAATTGTGCATTTATACATGTCATCAAAATTAATATCAACATATTGAATTTTATCAATATAAGAAATATACTAACATATCCTAATTTAGCATGCCATAAATCATAGGAGATAATCACATATGTAGAAGAAGTACTAGCATTATGATTGATAATTTTAGACATGTTGAATATAAGTAAACAGTGCTTATAATAACTCTTTCCTATAAAAAATATTATTTTTATTGTTGCAAACTTGTTATATTCTAATGATACATTAACCCTAACTTTTTCGAATAAAGCCATAAAAAAAAAAGATTTTATCTTATGTTGGAAACATGCAGCATCTCACTTAAAGCTAGTGTTTTGCCAAAAGTCAGTTTAAGAAAAACTTTCCCTTTACCAAGTGCTCTAGCAATTCTAAATCATCAAGATCACAATTTCGTATGTTTCTCATACCTAAGTGTAAAAGGTAAAAAACACTTTTATTTACATAAATATGTCAATATTTGATGAAGTCATAACACTGACTTGAGAAATAATTGCAATAATAATATCATCTTCTTCGACCATGTTAGCCTTTGATTTAGGAGGATTATTATTTCTCAATCTTTTTTGGCATTAAGGTGCATTATGTCCTAGTTAGCCATAAACATAACAAGTGCCTTTCTTTTTCTTAAAGTCAAGATTATAAGCTTTAGGCTTGTAATCATGGCATTTTTTTTTTATTATGCCTTTAATGTTAAGCATTTTCTTGCACCATATTAGCTTTAGAAGAAATTTTCTTGTTTTGGTAGCCTTGATATCCTTTTTGTTTGTGTTTTTTATTATGACATATGCCATTAGGACAACATGAAGAAATTATTTATGTTTGAGCTTCAATTGTCATATGTAATCACTTAATAATTCTAATAGCTTTCAATAAATAGTCCTACAAGAAACTCTTCTTGAAAGGTGTTATTCTTAGATTTTAGGTCTTTAAGTAACTTGTGGTACTCATTGATTTGTACCTTAATGTCTTTGTCTTGACTCATCTCTTACTACTAGTACTTTGACACCATTGATTCCCAAATCTATTTTGTTTTCTTGTGGAAATAATAGACATCGAAGAGCTCATTAGATAGGGCATGAGTGATAGTCTAATTATTTGCCAATAGTCTCATTAGATTTAAGATTAGTCAAGGCAAAAGACACGCCATACCTATCAAACATTGAGAAAGCTCTTTTCTACCACCTCTTGAATTTGTCTCTATTGAATAGTTTAATTTTGCTGATGTTAGGAAAGGATTTTGTGTAAGATATAAAAGGTAGTAATGGAAGCATAGGTAGCACTGTAATAGGAATAACAAATGTGCCATTTGGATTTGTAGTAAGAGGTTCCAAAAGATCTAAATTAATGGTAGCAGTAAAAGCAATGACATTGGTAGTAATATCAAACTCCATGATAAATCCTTAAATTCATTTGAATGTATTAAGCTATAATGCAAAACCAAAATCGTGATGGTTTAAGGCGTGTTATAATAACACTATCCTTAAGAATAATTTTCGAAGAGTCAATTATTCTCTAAAATTAAAATTTTTAAAATTAGAGTTATAAGAGTTCAAAATTTTTTAATCATAATTAAAGATTGTTAACATAAGCATAAAATAAGTACAATACTAAATGTAAAAATTTGGCTTCAATGGACCTCTTATAAAGAGAAATCTACCATCTACAGTAAGCTTGAGTCTATATATATATATATATATATATATATATATATATATATATATATATATATGTTTGTGTATGTACACATACATACATACATATGTGTGTGTATTTAGAAGCTCAAAAACAAGTGTTTCAATATAAACTAAACTAGAAAGTCATTTCTCTTTTTTATGAAAACAACTATTATCTTTTAGTATTTTAGGGTTATTGCTAATATATTCTACCAGCGACAAGCTCATTTTGTTTTTGTTTTATTTATTTTTTTAACAAAATGGGTTATTTTACCCTATTTGTTAGTTTTTATTATGTTTTTTTTCTCCTTTGAGAGTTTTTATTTTAGATTTGTTATTTTATTTCTCTGAGTGAGAATTTTTGTCTCTTTTTTTAGAGTTTTAGTACTGTAAGATTGATTGTTTAATAATATATAATGATATATTATTAGACATCGTCTCTCAAATTTGTTCTAGCATACTATATGAATTCAGTCTATATTGTGCTATAGTACCATATCTTATAGTATCATATCTTATAAGACCTCCACAATTGATAAAAATATAGAGTCATCAAAAAAATTTATGGTAAAAATAGAACTATAGTTTCACTACTTAACCAATTTACAGCTATTAATAGTGTTAATAATCAATTTTATATTGATACTTCAAATCATAAAATTATTTTTTTTGTAAATATTATATGAGTATGTATGAATAAAATATATTTTATTATTTTAAAAAAACTAAATATAAAGTTTGTAAGTTTTAAATATGTGATAAAAGCCAAAGCCTTTTGAAATACCTCTATGTACAGAAAATAAAGTCTGTATCTTCTCCTTCTATTCTTCTATTTGTATATTTTTCTCCTGAAATTTTTTTTTTAAAAAAAAAAGGGGATAGGTTTTAGTATTGTACATTGAGATAGGTCGTCAAAACAGGTATTAGATACAGGTACAAAGATCATGTAATTATGCGGGTATTGGTTAGGATTCACGTGAATGGTCACATGAATGTGTTAATTTAATCTAATATTTTGGATTGTGATGAGGTCAGAAACACAAGTAGACTCCTGCTAGTCAATTCAGCATCACATGATCAGCAGCTTCCAACTTCCGTTCTACTTCCTTCCAAATTATATGCAGAGCACTTGGAGGTTAAATATTCCTATGATGATACACAAACTAGCTCTTAGTATCTAGCTGATAATGTGCATTAATTTATTATTCAATCGGAAAATATCATTTAATATTGATCTTAGTATATTGGTATAGAAAAGATTCAGCACGTGCAAATATAGTCTGATGGTTCAAATACATTATATGAGAAGTGAGGATCTTGAGTAAAAGAGAGCTACCCCTCTTATGGATTAAAAAAAAAAAAAGAAAAGATTTAATGAATACACAAGTCCTTTCCCCATGAAAGGGCAAATATTGAATGAAACAACACCTTTTGATTTAATACTATAACTTTTACCTTAAAATAATAAATGTAAATTTTAATATAAATCAAATTAATTGAAAAGATATTGAAATAATCAATTATCGAAATGATCAAATATTGAATAGAATAGTTAATGATAGCTAAACGCACTAATGAATTTTAATTTAATAGCGTTTGAGTATTCTCCAAAATAATAAAATTGAAAATTTTAATTTCAATAAAAGACTAATACAAAAATAAAACCAAAATATGAACAATCAAATTCAATATCATATGCGACAATTAAGTAAACATCTAAACCAAACCAAACGATGAGGATCACCATCAAGGATCCAAATCTTCTAAAATAAGACCATAAAGGATCTAAATCTTCTAAAATAAGAATGATATTTTACTTTGCAAAATTCTCTTCAAACCATAATTTCATTAATTATCGGAGTTAACAGAAAAACAATTAAACTAATAACTCATGTCTTAAAGTGTGAATGCAATATGGAGGAGTAGCATTTGGTAGTTGAATGAATTGAATATTTAATTATTTATATTTTGCTGTGTGAGAAAATAATCAATCAAAGTCATGAAAATTATCTCCTTTTTTTATATAGATTTTATATGTACAAAATAAAATAATATAAAATATAAAGAATGCAATCATTTAAATAGTGTTAGCATAAATAATTGTAGCCAATAAAACAAAAGAAAAAAAACATATGCCATCATATACCATGTGGAGTGAACCCGCATGCACGTTGCGCCCATATAAAACTAATCCATCGTTTACAGATTTTGAATCCCTTCTTTACACATCTGTGCTTTTATCTCTCACTCCCATCACTGCTTCACCATCTTCATGAAGATCCATTGCAGAACTTTGCCTGATTTCGTCGCCTTGATCTTTATCCAAATCCTCATCATCTCATGCTCCTCTTCTCCTTGTCTTTGCCATGAACAAAGTAGTAAAAGTAGGAATAGTCTTTATTCTATATCAGATCAAATTAGTATACGAAGTTCATTACCAAGAAAGTTATTATTAGTTCCAATGGTGAATTCCGTATTAGCTGGTAGCAGCAGCCAGTTGACGAAGAAAGAGGCCAAGAAAGCTGTGGAGCAAAGCCTGAGGAAAGCACCCCCAAGCACCTCTAATCCTATACAAAACAAGTAATTAAATTCATTTCTAGAAATTTGTATATGTACGATAGAGATCTCTTTGCAGTTCCAAGAACTAATGGGATTTTTTTTTTTTTGAAGTTTAATTTGAAATAGTTCTTTGATTTTGTCATGTTCTAAATTCTGTGATTCTTGGTATTCTATCAATTAGTTAAGTTAGTTTTGTGTTGTTAGGAAGAGAGAAGTATACTTGGAGGTGGGAAACTTTTTACCGTGTTGAAAATATGATTCAAATATGTTTAATAAAATTATATTTGATTTATTAAAAATTAAAGAAGATTTAAAGTAATTTAAAAATTTTACAGTTAAATTTAAATTCAATTTAATTCGACTTGTTAACCTGCTTAAATTGATAATTCTAATCAAATCTAAACAATCTAAATTTTGAAATAAATTATTAAAAATATTTTTTATGAAAATAATATTTTTTATTTTAAAAAAATTAAAATTACAAGTGATCTATTTGACTCAAATTTTATTCTAAATTTAAAGTGACTCAAAAATAATTTGAATTGTTTTTGAATAATTGATATTTATTGAGAATTGGTTTTCTAGTTTATGGATAATTATTACACCCAAATCAAAATTATTCAGCTACCCTTTCACTACTCCACATAGGTTCCTATGATTTTCATTTTACCAAAATTTTCTGCCAATAATATGTTAGTTTAATGATAAGAGGTTCGTAAGTATTTCCAAATGTGTATAATTAATGGAGGCACAATGTTCCTCCCCAAACATAATAGTCTTATCATTTTCACTCCATATATATTTCTAGTACGTGTTGCTGCAGTTTCATTTTTTTAATGACAAAATATTTTTATTTCGTGATCCAACAAGTACAAAGAAAATCTATCAATAAGACAAAATCTATAATATAATTTAAACAATAAGATTTTAGACACATCAATTAATAAGTGATCTTTTAAGTAATTGCAACGCTAAAATGATGATTTGATTTCTAATATTTGTTGACTGAAACAAATTTTGATATTTGGTTCACTTTTAAATTGGAGATAGAATTCAGTTTTTAGAATAGGATTTAATTTTCTTGCTTAGCTTTCACTAAATCTAAAATTTTTACAATATTTTTATTTTAAATATTTTAAATTTCATTAAAACTATATATATTCTTTAAATTATTATTTAATTATTCGAAATGTAACGCTGAAACTTTTTTTCTTTTTTTAATCCCCACATTCATGTCTATTCTCATTTTTATTTCCAATAATGATATGTATGTGTATATATGTATGTATGTATGCATGCATGCATGCATACATACATATATATATATATATATATATATATATATATAATCAAAATAAAATAACTTCTAAGGGTCTCAAAAAAAAATCATGCAACGTGATAGTAATTTTAATAATTTTTCTTTTTTGGTTTTTCATTTTCTTTTCTAATTTCATAAGTGGGCTAATAAAATAGGATAGAGTATTTAGGAGTGAGTACGGAGTAGAGCAGTTCAGATATTTAAAATTCTCCTAAATTATTTTAAATTTTCAGCATAGCTCGATTTCATACCTGTCAAAATTAGAGATTTAAATTCTCCTAAACTATTTTAAATTTTCAGGATAGCTCGATTTCATACTTGTCAAAATTGGAGCAGTTCGATTACGTATGGGTATTGGATATTCCTAACTTTTAATTATCAATTTTCCATATTATTAAAACTTATTAAGTATCTCATTTTTTAAAATGAATAAAAATTAAATTGTATATATTATTATATTTATATACTTGTTGAAATTAAGAAGTTCAATCCTAATAAATTGATTAATTTAGTTAATATAAATTTTTTATTATAAATCAACTATTAATAATAATTAAATAAATTATTTTATTCAACTCTTTAATAAACAAAAAGAAAATTAGAATAAATAAAACAATTATTAATAAATTATATTACATATTTTACTTAGAAAAACCATCAACTAGTTAAATGAAATGGATAAGTTTAATATGTTTAACATATATTTCTAGTACGTGTTTCTGCAGTTTTTTTTTTTTTTTTTAATTATACAATGATTTTACTTCGTGATCCAACTAGTACGACGAAAATCTATAACACAAATTTAAACAATAAAATTTTGACACATCAAATAATATATTATCTTTTAATTAATTGCAACGCTAAAATGATGATTTGATTTCTAATATATTGACTGAAACAAATTTTGATATTCGGTTCACATTTAAATTGGAAACAGAATTCAGTTTTTAGAATAGGATTTAATTTTCTTGCTTAGCATACACTAAACCTAAAACTTTTACGATACTTTTATTTTTAAATATTTTAAATTTCATTGAAATTATATATATTTTTTCTAAATTATTATTTAATTATTCAAAATGTAATATTGTCAGTAAATTTTTTAAATCCATACATTTATTTCTACTCTCATTTTTATTTCCATCAACGAATTAACAAGTCTAGGTTGTCAATCTAATTAGTTGTATTCCCACATTTTACATTATATATATATATATATATATATATAGTCAAAGTAAAATAATTTTTAAGGTTCTTCAAAAAAAAAAAGTAATTTTAATTTTTTACTTTTCCATTTTTTTTAATGTCATATGTGGGATAATAAAATAGGATAGATTACTCTCTGAACAACATAAAAGTAGTCCTCTTATTTTTCATAGATTATATTAAATTGATGAAAATTGTTACTATTATAATGGTTATGAGATTCACATTTTTATATATTTAAAAAAAGTGAAAATTCTTACCATCGAATCTATAATTCAATTGTCAAGTATTTATTTTATAGTCTATATAATTCAATTTTTAAAAAATATTTTCAATTTATGGAAAAACTTAACAAGATTATTTTTTTAGAATAGAAGAGATTATATTGAACATGATTAACGCATCTAATGATGATACTTAACGGTGAAACTAAATCAAATTAGAATAATTTATCAAAAAATCTCAAGCATATATGCATTTTTCAATTATATTCTAATTTTATTTTATATTAGTAAAATATATGCATTTTTTATTTATTTATAATGTTATCTTGTGACCAAATTCTTTAATCTTTTTATCTAATTAAATTCCTCAATTTTTTTATTTTATTCAATCAGATTTAAAATTAATTTTTTATTTTTGTTAATATAATTGTTTTATTTTTAGAACACTTAGGTGTAATTTTTTCAAGTAACATACAATTAATTATTCATAATTTTGTGTTAACAAAATTAATTTATAATTTCTAAAATAATAAAAAATAAATTTCTATTTTTGAAAAATTTAAAGTCACCTAAATTTTCTTACTCTAGAATTTTTACTTTAATATAAACCTCAGTTTGACAAATATATACAATAGCATTCTAATAAATATAGATAAAATATATTTATTCAAATAAAAAGAGTAAGTATTTATGTTTATAAAAATATTTCATTTCATGAGATTCATATAGAAATTTCACCTATTTAACAAGATTTTTTAAGAAAAAAATAACTTTAGTTATAAATGTTATAAAAAAGGATTGAATAGATTATTTGTAAAAATTAAGTATTTTTATTTATAGGCTGTTTAAATTTGTAAAGTTCATATAAATATTATACATTTAACAAAAAAAAAATTCTTTGAGAGAAATAACGTTTTGATTTAGTTGAAAATTTCATAATATTAAAACTTTTAAAATTTGAATAAATACATTCAATTATGAAATTCAAAATAAATTAATTTTTAAAAGAAAAATAATATTAAAAGATTACTATTAAATAATCAAATTTAAATTCATATAGAATATCACTTTTATAATCAAATTCAAAATTTTATTGAAATTTATGAATTTATGTTATTTAAATTAGTTTTTAAAGTTAATTATATATTAGATATTTGATAAATAAAAAAGATAAAAAGAAAATTATATTTTAATTCTTAGTAAATTATAGAAATTATTATATTATTTGGATTGAGAAAAAATATGAAAATTTTTAAATGGAAAAATTAGAGTAATTTTATTTTCTTTAAATTTAATGAAAATTAAATTAAATTTTATTATAAAAATTAAAATTTTAAGTTCTTCCAAATCGTAATTTTAATCGTTAAAATTATTTTAGTTTTGTAAGCCAAAAAATCTAGAACACAATTATGAGTCGAAGTGACCATATTTTCAAAGTTGTCCCAAAACAAAGAGAATAATTGGGCAGCAACCACATGGACAGTTTTGTCTCTTTACTTAGAGAAGTACTTCGGCACAAAACCGTGACTATATGATCCACCAGACAGATGGAAAGTTGAAGCGCACGTTGCACTGTCACCTTGTATTTGTATTTCCATTGTTAGCCAATGGCCCAATTTACCTTTTAGGTACAATATATATATATATATATATAATGAAGCAATGTGGTGTGATTAGATGTCTCATATGAATTATGACAGATTAATAGTTAATATCAAATAAGATGAGAAATTAAACTTGCAATCTCAGTTGCAGGACATGATCCTTAGCCACTTGTTTAGAGGATCATTTGCACCTTCTAGGTACAATAATTTATCAACACTTATATATTTTCTTTATAGGAAAGATTTTCTAATCCAATTCAATATTTTAATTTCAAGTATTTAAAAAATTTTAAATTAAATTAATTAAAAAAATAAAAATTACTTAAATTGAAATAATTTGAAAATTTTTAAGTTAGATTGAATAAATCTTAATTGAAATGCAGACTATCTCAAATTGATTTGATTCTAATTCAATGTAAATTAATTTGAATTTAATTATTAAAAATATTTAAAATTTATTATAAAAAGAAAATATTTTTTTATTTAAAAATTAAAATTATGAATATTTCAGTTCAATCTGATTTGAAATTCAAAAATTAATGTGAATTCCTCTTAACACTTTAACTCAATGATTCGATATGACCCATTAATAATTCAAAATGATTCGTTTATTACCTATTTAATAAAAAAATGTCCGAAATTGATATAATATGAAAATAATCCGACTAAAATTTGATTTAAATTAATTGTTTGACACACAAATATATATATATATATATATATATATATATATATATATATATATATATATATATATATATATATATATATATAAAGAGAGAGAGAGAGAGATTTCCTCCTTCTAGGAATGAACACCAATGTTTTGAAAATCAACTAAATTAGAGGGTCAAATCGATAAAATCGAAAATTGAGTTAGCATTAGGTTCGATTTGATTCAAATCAGTTTTTAGTATTTTTTATTTTTAATTAATAAATTATGTTTAAATTTTTTTTATATTTTTTCAAAATTTAAAACTATTTTAATAATATTTTTAAAAATTTATTTATTATTAAATTAATTAAACTGAATTGATCAAATTGATTAAATCGCAAATCAATCAACTGATCAATTTACTAATCGATCTAATTTTAAAAACATTGATGAACACATGATACAAATTTATAATTGAGATTATCATTGTTGTAATTTCACTAACTAATCCATTTCTCTTTTCTAAGACAAAAATAATAAATAAATAAATAAAAACTTTTGTTGAGATGCGTGTACAAAAATCGATTCGGATTTTGTAAGATGGGGATACTATGAGGTTGGTTAGGATTCATGCATCTCATAACTTCTATTTTGGACGTTCTATACCATTTTCTTTGGATTGGGCTATATTAAAATTCCTACTTAACCTTTTCTTGAATTTCTTTACATTCATTTAATTATCAATGTCCATCATTCAATATCAATCCATATATGTAATTAATTTTATTCTTAACTTCAATTTTAAATAAATATTTATCATTTAGTAAATAATTATTTTGATAATATAATATTTTAGATAAATGAGAATATAATATTTTAGATAAATAGTAATATAATATATTTTTATTTTAAAATATAATAAACTTAATTTCTTCAATTAATTTAAAAATAAAAAAATTAATGGTATAAAAATAATTCAAAAAATATAATAAGGTGGGAAGAAGTTTTTCATATTAGTTCTCTTTAATAACTTTAACAATAATAAGTATTTAATTTTTTACATGATAATAAAAAATTTTAAAAACTCAAGAAATAAAAAACTAAGAATTTTTTATTTTTGTTCAAAATAATTGTATTATTATTGAAATTTATTATACTAAATTAATCTTATAATTCTTTATTTTTACTAGTCTATTTACTTGAAAAGTCTAATTAGATAATAATTTTTATAAAATAATAATGAATTTTATTTATTATTTATATGTTAATTTTAATTATTCAACTAGTTAATTAACTATTTGATATAAAATACTAAATTTATTACTATAATATAAAATGCAATGCATGAATTCATGATTAATTTTATGGAATTTTTATATTATAATTCACACAACACACAAATTAGTGAATAACTTATTGTTAATTTCTATATTATAATTTATTTGAGACAATAGTTTATCACTTATCAAGTTTAGAATCTATTTGATACTATAATTTATTATTTATCAAGTAATTGCTTAACATATAAGTGATTAAAAATTATATTAATTTGATTCGTAAATTTAACTATTTAAAAAAATATTGAACTCTTAAAGTTCTAATTCTTATTTTGATGCTCATAAACAAAAGATTAAAATTGACTAATAGTTGTGCAAGTATTCTTAAGTTGATCTTGTAGGTCACTCAATTAAAGTCAAGATATTAAGGATTAAAAAAAAAAAAAAATCTCTATCCTCTGAGATATCTCTCATTTGCCCAAAAAAAAAAAAAAAAGGTAAAAGAAAACTCACTATCTAATTGCAAAAAGTTTAAAGTTTAAGAAAAGGCAAGGTATATCAATGACCGTGGTTAGTCAAACCAACCATTGTTAAAGTACACCAACAAATACTGTAGAAAAAACTTTGCAAAAATACCTGAACTCTTCTTTGTGAAATCAGCATCACTCAACAACCATGAACAACATCTAACAAGCTTTGACCAAATAAATAATGATAATGGATAAGTATACAATGACAGTTTAAGGTATCTTTATAATTAGAACCTCATTAAGTGTGGGAATTAGCTCAATGGGTGTTGACAGAATAATAAGTGTGGAAGTGCATTCAACGAATATTATAGAAATCAAATAGATAAGGTTGCAAAGACTGTGCACCTTGAAACTAGCTACAACGAGTGTAAAAGATGAATCGATAACTGTTGAAAGACGCAACGAACACGAAACTCAAGCTAAGATAATGAAAAAAAAAAAAAAAACCTTCTTGATAATATTGTAAGGTCTATGTAAAAATTGCTCAACAACTGTTACAAGTAAAACAACAACTATTGTAAAATCCTCAACAGGCATGAAAATATCTCCAAGATTTTTTGTGAAGAAATTAGAAACAGTAGTCAGCAACCATAGATCAAAATGATGAGTCCATTAGTCACTCAACAATCGTGGCCTATCAACATTGGCAATTTTGACAGTTTTCTAATTGTGACTCTGTGTGTGAGTGTGTGTTCATAAGAAAAAGGAGAATACTTTTAAATAAATTAAAATAGTGAATATGCAAGAATAAATTTGGCTTCAAAAGATCTAGTTACATGTTTTAAAAGTCTATGTGATTCATTTTGAAAGAAAAGGAAAAAGCTATTTAAATCTACTTCAATAAACTTAACTCAATATTTGCTTTAAGCTACAATGATTATTTGCATTATACTCTTTGTATAAAAAGAAATAACTTGAGTATGAAGGGTGATCCTTATTATGCACTAATTGTAATTTTTATGTGAGGATCATTCCTGAGTTGACAAATCAAAACTTGAACCTCTATTAAATGTTTAAGCTAGTACATATAAATCTATATTTGATAGGCTTTAATGTTACCTAAAAATAATATGTCATAGACTTTGAATAGTGCCCATTAAATTCACTTATTTTAAAGCTTAAGCGGCGCTTAGAAATTCACTTACTTGTAAAGATTTGAATAGCACTTGGAAGCTATTTATTAATGATACTCTCTAGTGGAATCTAAAGGATAGAAAGTAGGCTAAGTTTGAGTTGAACTTCTATAAATATTGATGTCTTTGTGTTTGGATCTTCCTTACACTTTTTTTTTTTTTTTTACTTGTCATTGCTCCATTCACCCCTTTAAGGGATCGTAGAGCAACAAGTGGTATTAAAGCAAGTCTCTTTTAAAAGCTTCAATGCAAAGAGCAAAGATAGGTGGCAAGCTAATAAGAATCATAATCAATTCACAAGCCTTCATTCTTCAAAGTGATTATTATAGTTGGAAGAGTAGAACGAAAATATTTTTGGATAGTGAAACCATAAATCTTTGGGATATTATGAAAGGAGAAAAAGAAGTTGCAATCAAGTTAATAAATGAAGTAATAATGCCTAAGAAGAAGAGTGAAAAGATAATTGAGGAGAAGCAAGCCAACCTTAAAAATAGAGGAGCAATGCATGTCTCATTTTATGCTATTCACAAATCTCAGTATGAAAAATTATATATGTGCACATCAGTAAAGGAGATTTGGGACACTCTCAAAAACTCAACATGAGGAGATGACTAAAATTAAGAAGAAGAAGATTCAAATATACACTTATAATTATGAGACATTTGTGTATCAACTTCATAAGTCCATCGTAGAAATATACACATATTTATTGACATTATGGGGACACTAAAAGATTTGGGCAAGACATATTTAAATGAGGATATGGTAGCCAAATCCCTTAGAAAACTTCCTAAAGACAAATAGGAAGCCAAAAAGATTGTTACTAAAAAAGCAAATAAGCTGGAAGTGCATTCATTGGATGAACATAGGCAAGCTTCTTGCACATGAAATTACACTTGAAAAATCAACTGGAGATGAAGGTCAAATAAGTAGAAATATTGCCTTAAAAACAAAAGAATCATGTACTTAAACCCTTTCCATTTCTTTACTAACATCCTCTAATGAAAGTGATGATGACAGTAAGGATTTCATCTTAAATCAAGTTAAGAGGTTTAGGAAAAGCTATAAGAAAAAGCCCTCAAGAAGTCAAATCATATGCTACAGATGCAATGAGAAAAGGCATTTCAAATCAAATTACCAAAAAAGGCATAAACACTCCTCTAAAAAATACCAATCCAAGAAAGAAAAAAGAAGCTTTTAAAGCTACTTAGGGAACTCAAATGCATCTAAAAGAGAAAGCTCAGATGGTGAGAAAGAAGTTGTTAGTCCCTTAGTGAGGATGGCAACCTAAGTGAGAGACGAATTATATGGTTTCAAAATTACTTACAACTTATTAAAAGTTCCTTAAGTATAATTGGTAGCAGATTAATTCACACAAATTCACTCTTATTAATTCACACAAATTCACTCTTACTCTCAAGAGAAAGTGGAGTAGAAAAGAAGGGATGATATAAGATATTATAACGATTCAACAATGTACATATGTCCCCTCCCTAAGCAAACATTTAGGCTTTTATTCTTCTTTTTGTAGTTCAAGAATAACTTTTCATTTTGTAGGTGCAGGAGTAACCTTTCCGCTCTCTTTTTATAAGGCTTAAGAAAGCAAAACTCCATTGGTGATTTTTCATCTAATCACCAGCTTATGTACTTTTATTGGTTAAGCACTAACTTTTTTAACCTTATAAGGAATTATAAAGATGTATAAGCCTCTTAACTAGGAAAATATACAAGTAGAATTTAAAGAAAATGTACATTCACTAACTTAAAATTTAGTTATAAATCACACAAAAACTTCCACTATCCAAAATGCAAAAGTAACAACTAAAATGGTTTACGCATAAAGACAACGTTTCCTTAACACTTTATTAACTCTTTTGGACTTCAAATGAGGCTCTATCTATAAGAAAATCCTAAAAACTAGCTGATAGAGTCAAGTTGGTAAGTTTTTTCAGTTTTAAGAAATTAATCGTTACTACCTCCTACAATCATTATTTTTGTCCCATGATTGTTAAGGTCCTAACAACTCTTTCTAATGATCATCAAAAGTTTACAATGCCTGTTAAATCATCTTTCACTTCTAGTTCGAGTATTACCATAATCATTTTCTATGTTTAAAAATAAATAGATTAGTTGAGGTGCTTCTTGAATGTTTCTTTATTATTAGATTCCTCCTACATCCATTGAGCACTTCCATGGTCATTTGCATTTTCCTCCATGATCATTGTGTCAGCTCCAAATTAAGCGGTAGATTTAAGATACTTCTTGAATGCTTTTTCCATGCTTATTATTTTTTGTTAATGTTGGTTGGATTTCTTTCATGCCTGTTGGTATAATTTCCATGACATTGGACCCCTCAATCTCTTCATTCTCTTCTTATTTTTATCTTGCACTAAATACCTTCAGCACGCTTAAGTCATGTCATCTTGACATGTTTTGTCTCTATCTTAAGAAGCATCTTAAGGGTCTAAACAAATGAGTCTATGCTTTTTGGTAGGCATATCTTCTAACCTTGGAAAAAATTTAAGTCTTAACAAAACAAAATACTCAAGTACAAATGTTAAAACTTCTCAAGATGTTATTGTCACTCAAACATATGATTAAGCAAATACGTTATCAACCTTGGAGTCACATGGTAGAAGGAAATAACAAACATTTATTACATGGTCATAGAAAATGGAGAATGCACCACCTCAAGTGACTTAGATAGCACAACTGAAAGTGATAAGGAAATTGATTTTTATACTAGAGAATACTTGGATAACATTACTACTAAAGTCACATAGAGTTACAACTTTTTAAAATCTTCATTCCTTAGTTCTTCAAAAGGAAAATATGCCTTTAAAAGATTCTCATAAAAATCTTAATCCCTTATAAAAGAGGTTAAATCATTAAAGACTAAAAATAAGATTCTCAAAAAGAATATTAAAAGTTCTTTAAAGGAAAATAACAATTTGACTCCATACTTGAATTGTGAAGGAGTCTTTATATAAAATATGGTCTAGGATACAATGCAACTTTATCCTTTACTCCTTATACTTCACAAACTATATTTATAAGAGGTAAGCATATAAGACCTCTTAGTCTTTCTATGACTAGACACTTAAATAGCTTATAAAGAGAATGCTAGTTCTAAATCTGAAACACTAAGATCTAGAACTCACACAAGTACACATATGTATTATACCATCCCTTCCTGAAGCAAATTATGCCTTTATGTATCATTCATACAAACCTAAAAGGTAGAATGAGCAAAAATTTACTCTTAGGCATTCTCACCAAATGATGATGCCTAAGTCTCATTGTAAATTTTCTTAATACGACTACATTCAAAAGCCAAAAAACCATGCAAACCATGGTTATATTACTAGAAGATATGCACTAAGATAAAAAAAAAAATTTCATAAAAACATGTTACCAGAAAATAATGTGTACACATAACACCTAAGGCTAATAGGTAGTATACTCATTTTAGCGAAGAAAGTTACTACTATGGTACGTATGGCCAAATTGCCTATCATAGTCATTCTATAAAGTATGAGGAACAATTGGCAAAAGCTAACCCATAAGGACCTAAATAACTTTGGATACCTAAAGCTAAATGATGTTTCCTTATAAGTGTGCTTGCAATTTAGGAGGAAAATGAATGTTATCTAAATAGTGATTGCTCTAAGCACATGGCAGGTGATATGAAGTTCTTCTCTAAATTTGATAAAATTGAAGGACTTGGAAATAATTTTCTTCAATGACAATGGCAAGGCAAAAATTGTGGGTGTTGGTAAGTTTGGTAAGAATGTTAACTCTCCAATTCTTAACAAGATTTTATTGGTTAATAGTCTCATAGATAACTTATTAAGTGTAAGCTAATTGTGTGACAAAGACTTTAAGAGTTATGTTTGAACCTTAAACAGGTTATATGTCAAGAATAAGTGATAATAAATTACTTGTATTGGTAAAAGAGTTTAAATATTTATATTATTGAATTAAATTCCATGGCTAACAAAGATGTCAAGTGTTTAGTTACCATAGTGGATGAAGGATGGACTTGGCTTAGAAGACTTAGACTTGTTAGTATGGAGTTGATCAATGAGCTAAGAAGAAAACACCTTATGGAAGGACTTTCCAAGATCAAATTCACCAAAAATAATATATTTGATGCATGTGAGAGAGGTAAACAAACTAAATTCTTATTCAAAGCTAAAAACAAAGTAATATCTTCAAGAGCACTCCAATTACTGCATATGGACTTGTTTGCCCCTATTAGAGTTGCTAGTTTAGATTGACATGCATTACACATTTGTCATTATTGATTATTTTTCAAGGTATACTTCACTCTATTTCTAGCTCATAACGATAGTTAGTTTGATACTTTCAAATCTTTTTGCAAAAATGATTCAAAATTAAAAGGATTTAAAAATCCTAGCCATTAGAAGTGATTATGATAAATAATTAATCACTGCCATTAGGAGCAAAAATGAAAAGTTTCAAAGGTTTTACAATGAATTTAGTATCTCTCACAATTTTTTTTTTTTTTTTTACTATTAGAACTCCTTGTAGTTGAGAGAAAAATAACTATGCAAGAGATGGCTAACTATGTTAAATGAATATAATTTACCAAAATATTTTTGGTATAATCCATTAACACCTTTTACTTTATTTTAAATAGAGTTAATGAGACCAATTAAAGAAAACCCTATATAATGTATAAAACAAAAGGAAGGCTAAAATTATATACTTTAGCATTTCTAGTTACAAGTGTTTCATTTTAAACACTAAGGACCATCTTTGTAAATTTGACTCTAATTCAGATGAGAGAATTTTTCTTGGTTACTCAACCTCTAGCAAAGGTTATAGAGAATTCAACAAGAGAACTCTTATTGTTAAGGGGTCAGTGCATGTTATCTTTGATGAATCTCTCCAAACTTCCTTTAGAAAAAAATATATTAATGATCTTATAGGTCTCTTTGATAAACTCAACGTTAGAGAACAAGAAAAGGAGATAATAAAGCAAGAAAATGAAAGATGAATATTCAATTGAAACTTCACCTTTATCATCTCAAAGTGTTAAATAAATGATCAAACAACTATAAAGAGGTTGGACATACAAGAAGGATGATCCAAAGAAACTAATCATTAGTGACTTTCAAAAATGGTAACAACTAGATCTTTATTTAGAAATGCACTTAATAATTTTGCCTTTATATCTTTTATAAAGCCTAAAGATGTTGATGAAGCTATAAGAATGAAAAATGGACTCTTGCCATGTAAAAAGAACTCAATCAATTTGAAAGCATAAGATATGAACCTTAGTTCTAAGATCTAAAGATCATTCCATTATTAGAATAAAATGGGTGTTTAGCAATAAGCTTGATGAGCTTGGTGTCATAATTAGAAACAAGCCTAAGTTGGTAGCTAAATGTTACGACCAAAAGGAAGGAATTGATTATGAAGAAACATTTGCCTTTGTTGTAAGGTTATAAGTAATTAAGATCATTATTGCATTTGCATCTTATATGAATTTTAAATTATTTTAGATAGATGTAAAGAGTGCAGTTTTGAAATGGATACACAGAGGAGGAAATTTATGTAGAAAAACCTCCTAGTATTAAAAGCCATATTTTTTAAATCATATTTTTTAAACTTACCCAAACTATTATAAAACTCTTGTCTTCATTTTTTTTTTCCTACACTTTCTCTAAACTTTCATTCTTGTGTGCTTCCTCTAAAATTGAAAGTTCAAATTTGCCACCAATTCAACCCTCCCTTCATGGTGCAGTAGGGCCAACAATTGGTATCAAAGCCAAGTCTCAATTCAAGTCTTAATTATGTGAGAAAAGATCAATGACATAAGAAGGAGTCCACTCTCACCTTAGTCCTCACTTTGATGGCAATGATTATGCTTTTTGGAAACATAAAATAGAGATATATCTTGATAGCGATCTCATCAACTTATGGGAATATATACTTGAAAAGTGACAGCCATCGACAAAGACGGTTGAAGGAGTAGAGGTGGCAATTGCAAGAGAAGAATGGAGTAAAGCACAAAGAAATGCAAATGAGAAGAATAAGAGCGCAATGACTATTCTTCTAAGTTCTATGTTAAGAGAATAAATTAAAAGAATCAAACATTGTCAAACTGCACATGCCATATGGAAAGCACAAGAAAACTATTATGAGGGCACGACTCTTGTGAAATTAAGTAGATTGGAGATGTATGTGACAGAGGGAGAGTTCTTCATGATGAAAGACCATAAAAGCATCACCGAAATGACAAATAGACTCCCTTTTTTTGTCACAAACATGAAAAAGTTTGGAAAGATTCTTACCAATTATGAGGTAAATACTAAAATTCTTAAATCTCTTCCATTAGATCAATTTGGTGTAAGAGTATGCAACATTCAAGAGTCTAATCAAGAGATTGAGAAAGCACCAACTGATGGCATCATTTATGTGTCATATTGTAATCAATTGTGCAAAATTACTTATGTTTACTATTCAAATTTGAGTTTATACAATTGACAAATGTGTGGACATTCCCTCTCATAATCCTCATTCTTTCTCTTATTCCCTCCTATTCCTTTCTTTTTTATCTTAACAAAGGGAGAAAGATAATTGACTGAATATACAAAGAGGGAACATCCAAAAGATGAGATAAAATTGACAATGATCTTATTAGAATAACTAAAGGGAAGTATGGATTGAGGGGGAACAATTTCATACTTATGATTTGAATGACTTCACAATCATTCTCACAATAGCATGCATAATTAATTCTTTATCCTTTGCATATTCAATCCAGATTATCAAAATCAAAAAGAGGGAGATTATTGGACTAGGTTGTGCAAACCTAAGTCAAGACTCTCTTTTGATCTTGACAATATAGATTGAAAGTTCTAATGTCAATTTTAAGTGTTGTTTTTATAGTTTATAAGAGTTATCTTCTTTGAAAGTCAAAATCTCCATCTTTTTGAAGAACATCCAAATTTGCAGTCAATATCGCCTAAATTGTGACTGCGATATTGCTATAAGAATTGATGAAGCTAGGCCATAGGAATTTATGAGTGAATTCGCAACCGTGACTCAGTCGAAGGAGCTTTGATTGAATCACAGAGGAATTTAGGGTAGCATTCGCGTTTGAGGTCGAGATCACAAATTTCATAGTGACAAAGAAGGGAACTAAAACCACAGCGACAACACGCAAGTGTCCAATGCAACCGTTGAAAATAAAAAATCATGAGTGCGAAGGTTTGGTCGCGACCGTGAGTCAATAAGTTCAAGTTTACTCACAAAATAGAGGAATTTGCAGTCTTAGTAGCGCCTATGATAAAGCAAGCTCGTGACTATGAAGTTTAAAATCCTTTAGAAAGACCAACAACTACATTTCTTGGACAACCAATGGATAGTGGATATGTGAACTAGCCGTTAGACACAAGACAGGGTTCTTGCCGCAATTTCTAGCTCCTCAGTGCAAATTAGAAATTTGTGATAGCGAAATGGTAGTAGCGACCATGACTTTTGCCTAACAAGCTTTTTGTTGTCCCTAGGCACCAAGAAGGGGGGTTGAATTGGTGGACAAAAAGTTTAAAACAAAGATAAAGAGAAGAAGATAGAACAATGGAGACACAAGGATTTTATAGTGGTTCGAGCAAAACTGACTCTACGTCCACTCCCCAATCACTCAATTGGGTATTTCACTATATCAATGGTGTTTTCAAGCTCACACCCAACTTATACAACTTGTGTTTTAATGGCTAACACACAACCTTACAACAAAGTGTTTTCTAGGCTAATACACAACCTTACAACATAGTGTTTTCTAGGCTAACACAAAACCTCACTCAAGTGTTTCAACAGGCTTACACTTAAACCTTTCTAAAAGTGTTTTTACAGGCTAACACAAAACCTTACAATCTGGTGTTTAATGCTCACACCTAACACTTGTAAAGAAGATG
>CATIWR010303798.1:0-11375 GCA_949677035.1 Omphalea diandra | reverse complement strand
TTTTATTGCAACGTCTCTTTAGTGGGTAAATGCTATAAATACCTCACCAAACAAATGTAAATGAAAGAGAATTGATAAATTTGTAACCAAACTCTTGCAATTTTGCTACTCAATTTTTTCTATTCTTTAAGTCATTGTTGGGTGTAAGTATAAACATCAATTGTAATAGATTGTAGTGTGAGCCTGTAAAAACACAAGTGTAAAGGTTGTTGTGTGAGTCTTAAAATACAAGAGTATAGGTTGTTGTGTGAGCCTATCAAAACACAAATGTAAAAATTTGGTGTAAGCTTGAAAACACCTTTAAAAGATAGTGGAACACTCAATTTCTAAGAATTGGGGAGTGGACGTAGGGTCGTTTATACCCGAACCACTATAAATCTTGTGTTTCTTTTCTACTCATTTCTTTTCTCCCTTTCTTGTTTTAATTTTTATACACCAATTCAATTCCCCTTTCTTGGTGCCTAGGCCAACAATTTTAAAAGCTGACGGTTCCATAACCCAAAAATCCCATGGCACTATATTTTTATTTAATTTCAATTAATTCTATTGTATAATTAATAAATAATTATTTATTATTCTAATATGTAATATTATTTTTTTCACAATTTTGAATAAATGAATAAGCTCAATTACATAATAAAATTTTAAAAGGATAATAATTAAATAAAATAATAAATTTATACTATATATAAAAGTGACTAATTAGGAAAAAAAATTTTGGACATAAAAGTATATATAATTTTTCTAAATTGACAATAATAGCCTTAAGTTATAAATTTTAAATGGATGAATAATATTTCTTTATCAAATAAATTATTAATTTAAACTTTAAATTTATGATTATTTAAAATAACTGAAATAATGAATAAATATATTTATGTTTTGAAGTTAGTGTTATTTTATTTTTAAAATATTTAAAATTAAATATCTATATTTTATATCTATACTATATATAAAAGAGATTTACTAGATAAAAATTTTTTAGACATAAAAATATATAGAACTTTTAAATTGACAATAATAACTTTAAGTTATAAATTTTGATTTATACTATATATAAAAATGGCTAATTAAGGAAAACTTTTTTGATACTATATATAAAAGTGGTTAACTAGGGAAAACTTTTTGAGATTTAAAAATATATAGAATTTTTTTAAATTGACAATAATAAACCTAAGTTATAAATTTTAATTGGATGAATAATATTTTTTTATCAAACTAATTATTAGTTAAAACTTTGAAACTTATTATTATTTAGAATAACTAAAATAATGCTTAAAGATATTTATGTTTTTAAGTTAGTGTTATTTTATTTTTAAAATTAAAATATTTATATCTATGTTCTATATCTATATTATACATAAAAGTCACTAACTAGAGAGAAATTTTTTAGACATAAAAATATAGAGAACTTTTTAAATTGATAATAATAACTTTATGTTATAAATTTTAATCTATACTATATATAAAAGTGACTAACTACGAAAATTTTTTTTGGATGTATAAGTATATGAAATTTTTAAAAATTAATAATAATAACTTTAAGTTATAAATTTTAGTTGGATGCATAATACTTCTTTATCAAATTAATTATTAATTTAAACTTTGAAATTTATGATTATTTAGAATAACTAAAATAATAAAAAAATGTTTACGTTTTTAAGTTAGTGTTATTTTATTTTTAAAATATTTAAAAATTAAAATATCTATATATATATACTATATCTATAATATATAAAAGTGACTAATTAGAGAAATTTTTTGGACATAATAAATATATAAAACTTTTTAAATTGACAATAATAATCTTAAGTTAGAAATTTTAATTGGATAAATAATATTTTTTTATAAAACTAATTATTAGTTCAAACATTGAAATTTATGATTATTTGAAAAAACTGAAATATCTATCTATATTGCATATAAAAGTGGCTAATTAAGAAAAATTTTTATGGGCATAAAAGATTATATATCTTTTTTAAATTGACAATAACAATTTTAAGCTATAAATTTTAACTAAATAAATAATATTTCTTCATAGAACTAATTATCATTTCAACTTTAAAATTCATGATTATTTGAAATAATAGAAATAATGGATATTGTTTCAACTTTTAAAATTTATAATTATTTAAAATAACTAGAATAATGGATACAAATATTTATATCTTTATATCAAACAAAAAAAATTAATTGATTAATTCATTGTTACAATCTTTTATCATGTAGTTTCAAAATTAATTATATTCAATTATAAATATTTTGCTCTTTCTTTCTCTATATTTTATATGTAGTGTGTGTACGTGCGTAAATTTTTAAATTATTAAATGAAATTTATTTCTTTTTTAGTGTTGGGTTTTAAAAAAGAACAATGATATTATGTCTAACAAAAGAAAATCACATTAAGTTATTGTAATCAACAAACTAATACTTGCACAAAAAAAAAATAGAGTATCAAAGTTTTTATTATTTCGAAAAGGATTGATAAAAAGTTATTTTGATCATACATAAAGTAGACAACTATGAAAAATTTTATTCGTGGATAATGAGATTTATATTTTTATATTATAATTTCTTTTATAGATTTTATTCATTAATTTTATTACATTAAAATATTTATTATTTTATCAAAATAAAAATACATGCAACAATATTTGATTATACAGTTGAAAATTTTAAAAATTCTTTTGAGAAGGAAAGACTTATATCATTTATAATGGTGCAATAAAAAGTGTTAATATAATATTTATTAATGAGAATTAAAAAATAGAATTACATTTTACTCCTTTCATAGCTATTAAAAAAAAAGTATATCATCAATTTTTAAAGAAGCCATAGTTTATAACTTTATCTCTTTTAATAAAGTTGAGAACAAAATTGAAAATTCACGATTTTTAGGTATTCAATTTTTTATACATTTTTTATTTTATCTTATACTTTACATAATAAGAGCTATTGTATTTTATATATTTTTTAGATGTCTTTGATATAATTTTTCATGTTAAAATTTTAATTAATATTTTAAGATAAAATATAACACTGGACAAAAGAAAATTATAACAATTAATTTCAAATAAGAATAATAGTTTTATTTACTTGAATTTTTATTTAATAATATATATTTTATATTAAAATATTGTATAAATACATATCAAAAAATGCAAGTAATTTTATTGAGAGATTTAGCAAAATGTAAAAGATACTAATTGAAAGATTTAGCAAAAAATAAAGAAACACTAATTAAAAACAAGATTGAAAATCATCTAACTTTGTCAAATTATAAATTTTCATTTTATAAAGCTAATTTATTTATATTATAGATATTTTTAATTTATAATCTATAACGTTAAATTTTTAATATATTTTTTGTTAAACTAAATCCTATACAATTGCTAATTTAAACTCTAATAGTATTAATTTTTTCTCAAATGGCTAACTTTTTTTTTTTAATTTTTAACTCTTATTTAGTTTTTAATTTTGATTTTTCATTATTTTATCTTAAATTTATCTTTCATTCACTTATTAAAAAAAATTAAATTCACTAAAAGTTTATTTTATATATATTTTTGAACATTTTAATTTTTTTTATAATTTTACACAATTTATTCTCTTTATTTATATAAATATAAAATTAAAAAATAATTAATTTATATGACTAATAATTATTTTAATCACAGGTAACGCACGTGAAGTAAAAACTAGTGTAGATATGAAAAAGCCTGATAAGTCATTGCTTTAAATTTTTGTTTTTAGAAAGCGTCATTGCTTTAGTTTTGGATACTCTTCTTTAGGATTATGTAACGCTGAGTTCAAATTTTAATTAGACTCAAATTAATTAAAATTTTATAAAAGAGCATACTTATCTATTATTTTTTTGAGTCCAAATTTATTAAGAGAATATTTAATACACTAAAAATAAATATAGAATATAATTTTAATTCTATTTTCATGTTTAGTATTTTAATTTACTTTAAAAATTTAAGAATGTGATGCAAAAACAGAAAATATCTCTTTATTCTTCCTATACATCTATCAAATAAAAATATTAAAATCTTAAAACACTTATTAAGAATAGATTTCATTTTTTATTTTTTATTTTTTATTTTTTAGTGTATCTAAACATGTCGAGAAGATAATTTTTTATCAATTCAATAAGTTTAATATAGATAAGTCTACTTGAATGACTTTAGAAAGATGACATACTAAACGAAATTCATAAATCCCTTATATACGTCTTTGTGAAAAAAAAAAGAAAGAATAATATAATATTTCAATCCATGAATAATAAACATATTTTTGATTCATAAGCATATGATATAATATATAGTATATCAAAAACTACATAAACATATAACCAGTTAGAATAACAAAAATTTTATTTAAATATTTTTCAACTCAATATAAATTGGTTGCCAATAAATATGCTTGGTTCTATAATTTTTTTTTTTTTTATCAAAGTTTGATTTTGAATATCTTTTGATAATGTAAATATCCGAAAAATGCTACATTTCACTACTTAAAATTAAATATTTATAAATTCAATGAATCTAGGAAAACATCAAATTTTCAAAAACAAAAATTCAAAATTTTCATTAAAAAATATATTTCCATGGAAAGAGACTTAAGCATTATTACCATAATAAATAAAAATAAAAACACATAAATATTAATACATCTATATTTAGGAGGATGCATATTAATTAAATCTGAAATCTAAATTTATAAATCTAAAAATTTATATTAACAAAAATATATAAACAAAAACAAAAGATAAAGGTCACTGCCAGTGTTTTTAGAATCAGATAAAAAATCAATAAAATCGAGAATTGATGAGTAATTTGATTTTATTAGTGTTCAATATTGATAAGTTAAAAAATAATCAAAATGAAAAATCAAATTAATTTGGTTCAATCTAAAACTATGTTATTTTGTAAAAATTTAAAAAATATGTAAAATAATACTAATTTATTCAAAATTTAAATATTAAAAATAATTCTAAAAATTATTTTTACTTTAACATATTATATTATCTTTTAGTTTTTAAATATTTGAAGTTCTATTAATATATATTTTAAAAAAATTAAATAATCTATATTAAACTAAACTGATTAAATCAATTAAATCAGTTGACTTAAGAATCAATTAGCTAATCAATTCAATCACGGATCTAATTTGAAAAATCAAAAAGCTATTTCAAGGTAGATCAATACTGAGTATGTAACCTTTGAAGTGCACATATTGCTTCAAGTAAAATAATGATAAGTAGAAATCATTTTCACGAAAATTGTTTTGCAAGTACCAAAAAACTAAATTTTCCTATCAAACTCTGTATCTTTATTGATTGGTCAACTTTGTATCTCTACAAGGTTGTACGCATGGGTCATACAATAGCTCATATAATATTGCTAAAAACTGTAATTTAACTCCTTTTTAAGAGATTTATGTGCAAACATAAAAGAGACATAAAATAATTTATTTTCAAATAAAAATACTACAAAAATAAAGAAAACTCTTAATTTCTAACCTAAAAATATATGTTAAAATGACTTCTATCAAACTCATCCAAACTTAGAGTTTTGCTTGTTTTCAAGCAAAAAAAAAAAAAAAAAGAAATAATAAGAGAACTTCTCAAATCGCAATTGCAAGCCCTTGAATTTAGAAAATTCCATAATAAACTAATACTGTTGAACTAGGATAATCAATCCTAGGTTTAAAACCTCTTTTGATCTTGACTTGGTAGATTGATCATCACTAATGTTTCAAATAAGTGTTGATTTTGCAGAATTGAATCAATCTCTCAAGAAGAAATGAAGAAGTTGATGTTTTCCAAAGTAACATGTAAATCACGATCGCAACCTACAAATTCGCGACCGCGATTCATGTTAAGATATGCTGAAAGTCAAGTAGGCGAAATCGCAGTGTCATTCTCGGCTGCGATCCTTGAAAAGAGAAAAGTCAAAATGTCACAGACGAATTCGCGGTAGAAATCTCGGCTGAGTCGCGACCGCGAATTTCAAAAAGAATCAAGAGGGAAGCAAGTCCACAACCACAGCCTGATAAGTGTCTAATGAACCTGTTGGAAGTCAAAAATCGCGAAGGCATCTTGCTAGTAGCGACCGCAATTCTTGTGGAGGAAAGCTACCAATTTTGGCAGTTGAATTCACGGTGACTGTCTCGCCCTGTGCAAGAAAATCTCGCGACCGCTACTTCTGAAAGTAGGTGAAGGACAACGACTATATTTTCAGTAAGAACTAATGAGAAGATGCCACGTGGACTAGCCGTTAGAAACAAACAGGGTTTCTCTTGAAGAATTTGGAATTCGCGATCGCGAAAGACAATAGCGACCACGATTTCATCCTTACAAGCATTAAATACAGAATCTGTCAAACATGTCTCAAAGATTTAATGAACTATGATCTGCAACGTCTCTTTGAAGAAGTTTGGCTATAAATACCCCCACCAAATAGCCATGAAGAAGGTTGCTAACAAATTTATTACAAGCATTGAAAGCTCTTAAATCTTTGCTACTCATTTTCTTCATCTTTTTTACATTTGTTAGGTGTGAGCAATAAACACCAGTTTGTAAGGTTTTGTGTTAGCCTACCAAAACACTCTAAGAAAGGTTTTAGTGTTAGCCTGCTAAAACAGTTGAGTGAGGTTTTGTGTTAGCCTAGAAAACACTTTATTGTAAGGTTGTGTGTTAGCCATTAAAACACAAGTTGTAGTAAGTTGGGTGTGAGCTTGAAAACACCATTGACTTAGTAAAATACCCAATTGAGAGATTGGGGAGTGGACGTAGGGATTGTTTTGCCCGAACAACTATAAAATCTTTGAGTCCTTACTATTCTTTCTTCTTCTCTTCATCTTTATTTTAAATTTTTATACACCAATTCAACCCCCCTTCTTGGTGCTTAGGGACAACACACATAACAATTATAAATAAGCACCATAGGGAAGGGGGGTTTATGATGAGCATACATGGGCAAAATCATGAATTTAATCAAATGAACATAGAGCATGTATTAATTAACCCTTACAACTTATAATAATTGGCACAAATTAGTACATAAAGCATAGGTTAATGGAAAGAAAATAAGTCCCTAAGTCTAATCAAGATGAACAATTGAAAGGGAACCATACTACCTTAACCTTGCCTTTTAGGATCCTAAACCATTTACCTTATGATCCTTACATAAAGGATTAATTAGAGTCTCATTATATCATAACACATGTTAATTACATATACTTATATTAATAGAGGTGTTTAATGGAGTAAACATACAAATAAAGATATGGATGTATTTATGTAGAATATGTGAACCCAAATGAGCATCATGGGATCCTAAGTCGTTTCCCAATTTGTCCTAAGGGTGGGATGTGTCTAGGGCAATGCAAAGAGCACTTTTAGCCATGAATAAGGCTAGTATGCTAGCAAGAGGAAAGAGATAACTAAAATGTGAAAAGGACTAAGACTATTCAAGTGAGAAGCATGTAAAAGGTAGAAACTGGATCCTTGGGATGTGAATACTCCCCATTTGTAATATTTATTACCATCTATACCATAAAGAAAATAAAGAAGACAAGTTAACCATGAAAGAGCTAATCCATCCTCCCTCAAGATGGTGATGTGTAATAATTGGTAAGACACTATGAGTGAACATCACAAACACCCATTAAATAATAATGAATCAAGGGGTCATTGGCTATGTGAGTCTCAACCCCTCACTTTCTTGTGTAACCAAGCTTACAAATAATAAAACATTATCGTAATGGTTACATTTAAAAGGCAAACTTCATATTAAATGTAGTCCATATACAAAATATAATCTAAATATAGGGAATGAGGATCATTGGTTATTGCAACTTATCCCATTGCCTTGGTTATTAGATTCCAAAACTAAGAGTAACCCAAAAATCACAAAGATAAAGAAAGAAATGCTTGCTATGAATAGTGTATATAAATAGTAGTAAAGGTTTATACAGGCTAAATAGTGGCTTGTGTAGACCTTATAGTAGTTTGTATAGACAACGAAGTGTTTGTACAATCCATTAGGTCTTTTTCAAATAAAATTTAAAAGAGAAGGAGAGAAGGAGGAGGAAAAGACAAGTAATGGGAAAATAGATTGTTGGATGTGCTAGTTATTATCATTTGGCTCTCAAAGGTACTTTATATGTAAAAGCTTCTCTAAATTACAAAGGAACAATTATTACAAGAGGTAGAGCTTAGGTTTTACCTTGAATCACTTATGTTAAAGTTATAGTGTTTTGGGTTTCTATAAATAAAAGGCTATATTAGGGCTGAGTATTTAATTTGATAGAGTTTTCCTATAGTTATCTTAGCCTCCCCTCTCTCCATAAAGTGAGGGATATTTATAGAGGGAAAAGGGTATAATAGAGTCCCATGGCTTAAATTGTACCCTATTCCTCCATCTTGTACACTTTGATGATAACATAAAGAAATCTTTTGGAGATTAGTGTTTATGGGTTGTCTATACAGACCTTTTATCTGTACAGACCTTAGGTTCGTAATACAACCCTTTTAAGCTTTTGATTCATCAGCCCTTTTGATGAATACCCTTTTAAGCTTGATGAATCATTATTCTAGTAGCTTTTTGATGCTAGACTCTTGTGGGTTATTTGTGTAGCCCTTTAGTGGTTTGTGTAGCCCTATTCAGGTAGTTGTATAGACATACTCCTTCAAAGGCTCTCTTCATTTGGATGTTTGAAAGGTAGGTTTGATTCAAGTCTTCTTCCAAGCTTTTTCACCTTTCTTAGGCATTGTTTCCCCAATCCTTTTGGGGAAGAATTCAAGTAGTTTCTCATCATTAGGCTTGTATCCTAATGAACTAAAATCTAATGCTTATAGTTTGCCCTTTACTTTATGGGACTTGGAAAATGAAATTTGGTAAATGGCTATTATATCATAGGAAAGCATTCCATATAAATGTAAATAGTAGAAAAGGATATGTAAAGATATAATTTTCTTAGTATCTATTCTAGCAAATTCTAAGGTTATTAGAAGCCCTATAGGAAGTACCAAGATTGTATTTTATCACCCAACAACCCTCTAGTAGGTATTAGTATGTGTTATCTCCTTAACAGTTCTCTAGTAGGTATTAAAAATGAAATTGTGCTCCAGTAGCTTTTAGCAGGTGTTAGGAATGAATCTTTGCTCCAACAGCCTTTTGGCAAGTATTGGGAATAAATCTATGCTTCGATAACTTTGTGATAAGTATTAGTGATGAGTTATCTTCTTAGCAACCTTTTAGAAGGTACTAAGCTTTTTAGGAGCCTTCTAGCAAGTACTAAGATTGAATCTTATCTTCCAATAACCCTTAAGTAGGTACAAAGATAGGTTTATGATGCAAACATCTAAGGTAAGCTCAAAGATCCACTTCAACTTCAGGGCCTAATCATAAGGAGAAGGTTTAAGAAGTTCAAAGATGTAATTAGAACATTCATGAAATAAGGAATAACAATTGGACTATCCTAAGAAGAACAAAGGATGCGTGAGGCCCAGTTACATAAAGATGGATTGAACTCTTCTAAGGAATCACTCAACTTGATAGAGGCCCATAACCCTTAGCATTTGGCTAAGACACTCTTTTGGAGGCCTAATTCGACCAAACATGGAAGATGAGTAATCAAGTTAAGGATCCTACAAGATTATGCATAGTTGGCAAGGTTTCCCTATTCTCTTTAGGATTTCCCTTTCTGACCGAATCCATTTTCTTTCTTATTTAGGAACTTTTTTGTTCACCTATGTAAGGAACTTTTTTTTTTTATAGCTAGGAAGATATCTTGATGTATCTTTTAGTTTTTCCTATTTAGATGAAGAGTATCTCTTCCTATATGAAATAGGAAGATTCAACCAAACATGTAATACCTAAATAGGAAGTGTTTTCTTGAAGCATTGCAAAGGCTATAAATAAAATTTGATTGTGAGATTTAATTCTTGTCTTACATTTTTAATAGGACTTGATGAGATTATTGATTGTGTGCTTAATAATTTCACAAACTTGTTTAATCTAGTCTTAGATTACTAAGTTAATTTAAGGTTGAAATAAACATTTCTTTAATCTTTATAGTCTAGATTACTAAAAACAAGAGCTTTAGAGGTCTAATTAGGATTTAAGAATTTTTCTTATTTGATCTTTAAATCAAAGCTAGGAACTTTTGTTCTACATACGAATAAGGATTCAAATCAACCTTGTTCATATCATTTGGTATTGGAGCTAAGGTTAAATCCAAGATAAAAGGTATCTATCTTTCTTATTCTTGCATTGTTGTTAGTTCATCAAAATTGAATTCCTCACCTTTGTTCTCCAATTCGGCCTCTTCTAAATTCTTACATTGAAATTTGTTTCTTTTTATTATGTCATCATTCATTAATCTTGTTTCATCATCAAATATCACATAGTAACAAATTAGATTCAAATTTCATCAAAATCATATAATCGTGCAAAAATTCCTTAAATTAAGGAACTTTGCAAAATCTTTAATTTTATGTTTTCCATCCATTATAATTCACGTTTTTTCATCAATTAACCCTTCTTGTGTACTTAATTATAGGTTTGAGGTGTTTGATTCAAGAAATTTCTTAAAATTTGAAAGTTGCTAAAATTTCCTTAAATTAAGGAAAACTTGATTCTAACTTGTTTCTTGCGATTTCTTCATTCTTTTTCCTTCCAAATTGTTTCTTCTTATTACTAAGAATCTTTTTGGTGTTTCTTGGTGTCTAGGGCTTAACCATATTCAAAAATTAAAAAAAAAAAAAAAAAGGGAAAATTACCAAATGCCTTAATAAGTGCTAAATTCATCTTCTTTGTTTGATCTTGTGTTTTTTAGTTGTTCATTGTGTTTCTTGCAATTCTATGTTTTCTTTAGGTTCCAAAAGTCAAAAAAAAAAAAAAAAAAAAGGAAAGTTAAAAAAAAAAGAAAGTAAAAAAAAAAAAAAGAGGAAAGTTTAAAAAAAAAGAAGAAAGGAAAAAAAAGAAAAGAAAAGAAAGGAAATAAGCTAAGAATTGTAAAGTGTTGTTTTGTAGCTGATTTTGAAATTCCTTTTTCCATTTGGCCTAGGCATACTTGTTACCATATTCTTGAGTTCAAAACACCCTTTTACAACTTCAAATTCCTCTAAATTCTTAGATTGCAATTAGGTATTTAGAAATTTATTTTTTTACAACCAATCGTGTTCTTTTCAATTCCTTTTATTTTCTAGTTGTTTTAAGAACTATTTTTGTAACATCCCTAGCCACATTCATTAGCATTATCACATGAGCATATGCATTAGATAAATAATCATTTAGAAGCACCATTGCATTTGGGGACACTTGAACATATATGTAGTGTTTGTATAGTTGTATGGAAAATTG
>CATIWR010303784.1:0-20477 GCA_949677035.1 Omphalea diandra | reverse complement strand
TTGTCTACTTTCTAGCAATGCTTCTTCACATATCGCGGTCGTGAATACAAAGTAGCAGTCACAATTTAGAAGTCATTTTTCATACTTGAGGAATTTTTGAGCTACATCCAACTTCCAATTTAGATAACACCTAAAGGCTGCAAAATAACACTAATTTGAAATATTATACATGATCAATCTCCTTTGTCAAGATCAAAAGAGGTCCAAGACTTGGGTTAACTACCCTAGTCCAACAATCTCCCCCTTTTTCATTTTGACAACTTAGATTGACCCTTAGTAATAATAATGCAAAAAAAGTGAAGTTGGAGTGTACATAATGATTCAATGAATACTTAAGACAAAAATTTGCTAAGTATATCATTCATTCAAACAAAGTGAATTTAAGAAACAATAAGTATTCAAACAAAGTGAATTTAAGAAATAATAAGTATTCAAACAAAGTGAATTTAAGAAATAACAAGTATGATGCTCCAAATAAGTATGATGCTCCCCCTTAACTTATGTTATAATTTTTTAAACTTAGATGTTTCTCCCCCTTAAGCTTAGAGTCATATATAAACTCTCCCCCTTTGGCCAGATCAAAAAGAGGGTGAATTAGGGAGAAAGTAAATTCATGCATAAGTAATAATAAGGAGCAAAAGTAAATATAAAAAGTAATTGATAACAATCACATAAGATCACAATAGTAAAGAAATAACTTTTATTTATTTATAACTGTAGGATCACAAACTTTTAAACATAAAAGAAAGAAAATACAAAGAGATCCATAGACTAGAAAGTAGAAGACTCATCACTACAGGTGTCTTCAACTTGAGCGAGTGCATTTCCCTTAACTTCATCTCCATCTTTTTATATCTTCGAAGTCCGTGAAGTCTGGAAAATGACAAGGAGGGACTCTAGGTTTCTCTTGGAGATCCACTATATCGCTATGAAGATGTGAAAGGAAGAGGAGTCTTCGTTTCATCATCCTCATCATTTTGTCTAATTTGTGATCTAAGGTGGCAAGAGACAACTTTGTCTTTGCTTTTAGTTGAGGAGGAGGATGAGGGACTTATGTTGTTCCTTCATCTATTTGGAGCCTATTTCTTTTCAAGACTTGAGAGGACTCCACTTTCTTTGCCCCTACCGCGCCAAGGGTATAGGTGTAAGTGTTTGGATGGATGGCCTTGGCGTTGATCAAATATGTTAGGTCGAGAAAGTTTTGGGAGGGAAGGAGCTTTTTGGTGAGGAATTGTTCATTTTCCTTATTAAGAGCTCCAATGAATCGGTAGATGGTTGTGACATGAAAAGGGAGCAAAAACTGGCTCTTTGGCTTTATGCTCATGTGGACTAGTTAATCCACAAGGTAGCGGCCATTTTGGATGGGTTTGTTTTTTACAAGGCAAAACAAGAATGTCAAGTCTATTTGTGAAACCTCCTCATTCCCATCACCCCTCGCATTGATGGAGAAAGTGATGATCCGATGAAAGATCCACAAAGGTAAGGTTTTTATGTGTTTGGAGAGGGAAGAATAGGGGTCGTGTTTGGTCTCAATGGATATCTCCGACCAAAATTCAGAGTAGATCACATCAAGTGCGGAGATGATGAAGGGTATGTGTTCTCTGACTTGGAAATTAAAAAAGGAGGATAATTGGTTGAAGGTTATGAAATAAGGATCTCCAAAGCCCCAAAATATTAACCCATATTGGCCCGCCCTTGATTCGGCTTTGTGGCTGAGTTGCACGGTGCACATGAATTCTCGCACCACCTCCTCATACCCGGGTTCATCTCAAAAGATGAATTCGTTTCACCCAAGATTAGACAAAAATGCACAAATTTCGTCGTTGAGACCCAAGGTTTAGAGCATCAATGTAGAGGGAATCTTGTTGGGGATGATCACCTTAGAAGAGTTTGTCTTGTATCTTTCTTTCTCTTCCTGGGTTATGCCCTTCATAAGGTGGAGGGCAGGAGGAGCAGAGGGTTGAGCCACTGTTTTGCCCTTGTCTGCCTTAGAGAATTTCTTTAGAGCCATGGAAATAGATGAAGAAGTTTGGGAGAAAGTTGAGAGTGATTTGAGAAGTAGAAGTGGTTTGGAGTAGATGTGAGAAAATCACTATTGAATGGGGTATTTATAGGCTTCAAGGGGTATGAAAACGGTAACAAAGGATTAGAAATTGATTAAATAAAGGATTGGAAATGGTTGGCCATCAAATCACATAAATGTGAGACGGTTACTCAAATTCGCGTCTGCAAAAATGAAAGTCGCGACTGTGAATTATGGAAAATGTGAGTAACGGATAAATTTTTCTTGGGAATACGCATTGCAATGATCAGAATTTTGAAATTAATGATCAAAATTCGCGGTGGAGAGAAATTTCGTGACTGCGAATTGACATTTGACAGCCAGTAAAAGTTGACTTATAATTCGCGACTGTGAAGAAGGAATAGCGACCGCAAATTATGAGTCAGCAAGGATAAGAATGAAAATTTTTGAAAAACATGTGATCCCCTAGAAATAAATAATAAAACCTTCCATAACAATCATCAATCAAATATATCACATACATATATCACACAAGATAAAACAAGAATTTTCACTTAAGGGAGGTTCCATCAAGCATTCCCAATTCTCTCTTAATGAAGTTCATCCTTTCTTCATTTAGAGGTTTAGTGAAAATATCTACAAGTTGATGATTAGTGTCAATGAATTCTAACACAACATCACCTTTTTGCACATGATCTCTAAGAAAGTGATGCCTAATAACTATGTGCTTACTTCTAAAGTGTTAGATGGGATTCTTTGAAAGATTAATAGCATTAGTATTGTCACATTTGATAGGAATGTGATCAATTACTTTGCCAAAGTCCTTCAATTGTTATTTCATCCAAAGAACTTGGGTACAACAATAACCCGCAGTTACATACAGGACTTCTACGGTGAATAAGGCAACCAATACTTGCTTTTTACTGAACCAAGAGACTAAACATTCTCCTATAAATTGACAAGTCTTGGAAGTGCTTTTTCTATCTAAGAGACTTCTTGCGCAATCCGCATCCGAATACCTTACTAGGCTTTGAAGAAGATCCATACTTATATGCCCAAGCCTTCTATACCATAACCAAGCTTCATTGCTTAAAGACATGAGATAATTGAAAGATTGGTTAGCCAAATTGTCTAAGTCAATTGAGTAGGTATAGCCTTTCTTTTCACCCTTGAAAATAACCACATCATCCACCAAAGTGGTGACTCGACATTCCCTAGGATCAAAGGTGACCTTATTACCTTTGTCACACAATTGACTTACACTCAACAAATTATGTTGTAAGCCATTAACTAATAAGACATTATCAATTAATGAACAACCATTCTTACCTATGGTACCAATGCCAATTACCTTACCCTTGGCATTATTACCAAATGTGACATTTCCATCTTCTTTCTCTTTAAATGATATGAATAGTCTTCTATTTTCGGTCATATGCTTTGAGCAACCACTATCCACATGCCAATTACTTGTTTTGGTGGTAGTCACATTTCCCTACAAAATAAGAGTCAATCACCTTTTCTTTGGAACCCAAGCATACTTGGGTCCTTAGGGGTTAGAAATTGAAGGATCCTCTAACTTGAGGTGAGCCTTCCTAATAAAGCAATGCATGTTGATATGCCCATTTTTCATGCAATAGTGGCATTGGAGATTAGACTTGTTAGTTTTTCTCCTATGCATAAATTTAGTATGAGTAGGAGGCCTTCTCATACCATGGTCATGTGAATGCATGCATGAACACGTATGATGGGTAGGAGTAGAGGATTTTTATAAGGATGACCATGCTTTTTATTGTACATGTAAGCATAGTTGGCTCTTTGAGTCTTAGCTCTAGAGCCTTGGGAAGCCTTCCCTTTGCCCTTAGGCTTAAGAGGCTTAGTGCTAGGAGCACTTTTCTTCCCAATCACCTCAATACTAGAGGTTTGAGGTTATAAAGCTATAACAAATGTAGTTGTAGAAGATGAAGAAGTTCCATTAAAACCTAGACCATGCCTAATTAAAGGGTGGTCTTTGTGACACAATAAAAGTGTCTAAACCCTCTTTTTCTTTATGGAATTTGGAGATTGAGCTTATAAGCTCAATGACTTCGCCTTTAAAAGTGTCATTCTCCTTTCTAAGTGAGGCTATGAAAGAAGATGATGTAGATAATTCTTCAATAGATTTCTTGAGTTCTTCATTTGAAGTTCCCATTTCATTTACAAGCTCATTTAGAGACTTGTATTCATCTTCTAGTTTGGAGCATTTTTTCCTATAGGTTTTAATTTGTGACTTATACTTGTCACACTTCATAGTTAGAGCTTCTAAAAGCTCTTCATCTATATCATCTATCTCATAATCAGAATTAGAGTGAGAAGATGTACTTACCTCTTGTGAAGAGTCCCCTAGTGCCATGAAGCATATGTTGGCCACCTCTCCTTATTCTTCTTCTTCACTTGAGCTGTCATCCCAAATGGCTGAGAAACTCTTCTTCTTCTCCTTGTCCCATCTCTTCTTTTTCTTTAGCTTGGGAGAATCATGTTTGATGTGGCCTTACTTGCCACACTCATAACAAGTGACTTCATTTGATTTCTCTCTAGGATTAAGAGTTGTCTTCTTGAAGCTTCTTCTTTCTTTTCTCTTTCTAATTAACTCCTTAGTCCTTTTTAAGAGCATTGCTAGCTCTTCTTCTTCATTGTCACTTTCTTCATCATTAGAGATAGTTTCTACTTCTTTCTCCTTTAATGAGGATTTGAATGCCAAGGTTCTCTTCTCAAGTTTTTTAGATTTTTCTCCTTGACTCCTTATTTTCTTCATCTCCTCATCTTTCTTTTAGGCTAACTCATGAGTTAAGAGTTTGCCTATCAAGACATCTGTTTGCACTTTCCTTATTTCTAGATTAGATTCTTGAATACTGCACACTCTAGTAGCAAACTTCTCAAGAGGTAAAGATTTCAAAATTTTGGAGTTTACCTCATGATTTGTGAGAATCCTACCAAACTTCTTCATATTGGTAACGATTGCTAGGAGTCTGTTGGTCATGTCAGTGATACTCTCACTCTCCTTCATCATGAACAACTCCCACTACGTCACATACATTTCTAGCCAACTGGATTTCACTAATATGGTCCCTTCGTGATAGTTCTCTAATGGTTTCCATATCCCATGGGCTATTTGGCAATGTTGTACTCTTCCAATCTCTTCTCTTGAAAGAGAGCTTAGAAGAATTGCCATGGCTCTTTTGTTCTTGCCATTTGAACTTCTATGTGCTTCAACCCACTCTTCTCTTGGAATGAGTTTTTTACTTCCATCCACTACCTTGGTGGGTGGTTTCCATTCTTTGACTACAACATCCCAATGATCCACCACATCTATGTCAAGGTAAATTTCCATCCTATACTTCTAGTGAGTATAGTCAACTCTATCAAAGTAAAGTTTGAGATGTGTGTGGATTCCTTCTTGTGCCATAATCTTTATTCACCCAATGAAGGTTTGATTGTGAAACCTTGCTCTGATACCACTTGTTAGCCCTTAGCACCAAAAAGGGGGGGTTGAATTGGTGTATAAAAAAAATTAAAATAGAAAGGTAGAAGAAGATTGAAGGACACATGATTTATAGTGGTTTGGGTATAATCGACTTTACGTCCACTCCCTAATTCTCAGTAATTGGGTATTCCGCTAACTATCAGCGGTGCTTTCAAGCTCACACCAAACTTTTACACTTGTGTTTTCTAAGACTCACACAATAACCTTCACACTTGTGTTTTAGAGGCTCACACAATAACCTTTACACTTTTGTTTTTTAGGCTCACATAACGACCTCTACAAATGTGTTTTCTAGACTCACACAACAACCTTTATTAGTGTTTTTACAGGCTCACACTACAGCCTATACAGTTTGGTGTTTATGCTCACACCTAACAAAGACTTAAAGAATAGAAGAAATTGAGTAGCAAAATTGCAAGAGTTTGGTTACAAAGTTGTTAATTCTCTTGCATTTACATATGTTTGGTGAGGTATTTATAGCCTCTACCCACCAAAGAGACGTTGCAATAAAAACTGGTACAAAATCTTCAAAGTGTGGTAGACAGATTTTCCATTAAATGCTTGACAAGCTTCATTCGCGGTCGCCATTACTCTTTTGTGGTCGCGAATTCTGAATTTCCATACGGGAGCTAAAAATTATGGCAAAAAATCTCGTTTGTGTCTAATGGTTAGTACATGTGGCAACTTCTAATTAGTTTGCCAGGAAAATATAGCCATTACCTTTCAATTGCTATATAAAAGTAGCGGTCAGAAATTACTTTATGCAGGACGTGAATTCATCTGCTAAAACTTGCATTTTGCTCTTTACGAATCACAGTCGTTACCAACACATAGCCTTCGTGATTTTTGTCTTCCAATGGTCACCTATGACACTTGTCATGCTCTGGTTATGGACTTGCTGCCATCTTGAGTTACTTTGAAATTCGCGGTCGCGACTGAGGCATGACACACACTGTGAATTCGTTTAGCATTTTTGGACTCCTTCATTTGAATGAATCGCGACCGAGAGTGGCTCCACGATTTTGCTTGCCTGATTTTCAACATGTTTTAACATGAGTAGCAGTCGCAAATCCTGGATTGTGGTCGTGATTTACATGTTACTTTGGAGTTTAATAACTCCTTCCATCTCTTCTTGATAGATTTATTTATTTCTGCAAAATCAACTCTTATTTGAAATATTAGTGATGATCAATCTCCTTTTTCAAGATCAAAAGAGGTTCTAGACTTAGGATTAACTATTCTAGTCTAACAATCCATATGCCAATCATTCTCTTCATTGGTAGGTACTTATTAGACTAGGATGGTTAATCCTAAGTCCTAAACCTCTTTTGATATTGACAAAGGAGATTGATAAATTTTAATGTTTCAATTAAGTGTTGTTTTACAATTTTTAGTTAGTCTCTAAATTGAAAGTTGATTGGAGTCCATAATCTCTAAAGAAAGCAAAATGTCTCCTAATTTGCGACTGCGACTTAGCTTAAGACAAGTTGGAAATTGGACAGGTGAATTTGTGGGCCACTTCTTTGCTGCGATTCATCCAAAGATGGGAGTGCCAAAGTCATAGATGAATTCACAATGTGTGTCATGCGTCAATCATGATCGCAAATTTCAAAGTAACTTAAGAGGGAATCGAGTACAACCATAGCATGACAAGTGTCTGAGGTGACCGTTGAAAAATAAAAATCACGATGTTAACTTGTGGGTAGCAACCGCGAATCATGAAGAAGAATATGAACATTTTGATAGATGAATTCGCGTCCTAAGTTGTACCCTATATAAGAAAAATTGCGACCACTATTTTTGTGAGCAGGTGAAAGGCAACTGTTATATTTTCTTGGTGAACCAATGAGAAGATGACATATGGACTAGCCGTTAGACACAAACAGGGATTTTCGCCGCAATTTTGGGCTCCCGTATAGAAATTGGAAAATCGCGACTGCGAAAGAGTAAAAGCGACCATGAATGAAGCCTGACAAGCATTTAATGCAAAATCTGTCTAGCATTCTTTAGAGATTTGCTACTAGTTTTATTGCAACATCTTTTTGGTGGGTAAAAGCTATAAATACCTCACCAAATATATGTAAATGCAAAAGAATTCATTAATTTCTAACCAAGCTCTTGCAATTTTGCTACTTAATATTTTCTATTCTTTAAGTGATTGTTTAGTGTGGGCATAAACACCATTTGTAAAGGTTGTAGTGTGAGCCTGTAAAAACACTAAAGAGTGGTTGTTGTGTGAGCCTTAAAAACACATAGTGTAAGGGTTGTTGTGTGAGCCTTGCAAACACAAGTGTAAAACTTAAGTGTGAGCTTAGAAATACCATTTGAAGTTAGTGGAACACACAATTGCAGAGACTTAGGGAGTGGACATATGGTCGATTATACCTGAATCACTATAAATCATGTGCCTCTTTCTCCACTCTTCTTTATCTCTTTACTTCAAATTTTTTTATACAACAATTCAACCCTCCCCCCCTCCTTCTTGGTGCCTAGGGCTAACAAGTGGTATCAGAGCCAAGTCTCACATTCAAGCCTTAATTGGGTGAGAAAAGATCAATGGCATAAGAAGGAATCCACTCACACCTTACGCCTCACTTTGATGGATCTAACTATACTCATTGGAAGTATAGAATGGAAATCTACCTTAACAGAGATGTGGTGGACCTTTGGGATGTGGTTGTCAAAGAATGGAAGCTACCCACTAAAGTAGTGGATGGAATTGAAGAACTTATCCTAAGGGAATAATGGGTTGAAGCTCACCGAATATTAAATGGCAAAAATAAGAGGGCAATGACCATTCTTCTAAGCTCTCTCTCTAGATAAAGGATTGGAAGAGTGCAACATTTTCAAATAGCACATGCCATTCGGAAGACACTTGAGAACTACCATAAAGGCACAACACTAGTTAAGTCAAGCCGGTTATGGAATGAGAGCTATTCATGATGAAGGACAATGAAAACATCACTGAAATGATAAATAGGCTCCTATCTATCATCACCAATATGAAGAAATTTGGAAGGACTCTCACAAACTATAAGGTAAACACAAAAATCCTCAAAACTCTTCCTTTAGATAATTTTGGTGCTAGAGTATGCATCATCCAACAGTCCAATTCAGAGATTAGGAAGGTTCCAATAGATGTGTTCATAGGCAAACTTGTAACTCATGAGTTGCCCTTATAGAAAGATGAGCAAATGAAGAAACTAAGAGGCCAAGGAGATAAACTAGAAAAAAAAAAGAAGAACCCTAGCTCTCAAATCATCAACAAAGGAGAATAAGGTAGAAATTACCTCAAGTGATGAAGAAAGTGACAAGGAAGAAGAGGAGCTAGCAATGCTCTCAAGAAGGACAAAGGAGTTGATCAGAAGAAGAAAAGAAAGAAAAAGTTTCAAGAAGACAACTCCTAGTCCAAGAGAAAGATCCAACGATGTCACTTGCTATGAATGTGGCAAGTAAGGCCACATCAAGTATGAGTGTCCCAAATTGAAGAAGAAAAAGAAGAAATGGGACAAGGAGAAGAATAAGAGGTTTTTAGCCACTTGGGATGACAGCTCAAGTGAAGAAAAGGAAGAAGGAGAAGTTGCTAATATTTGTTTCATGGCACAAGAAGATTCGACTAATGAGGTAAGTACTTCTTCCCATTCTAATTCTAATTTTGAATTTGATGAGATAGATGAAGAGCTTCTTGAGGCTCTAACTATGAGATGTCATAAATATAAGTCATAAATAAAATCATACAAAAGAAAATGTCAAAAATTAGAGGATGATTATAAATCCCTTAATGACATTGTAAGAGAATTGAGAGCATCTAATGATGAGCTCGAAAAGTCTGTGGATAGTCTTTCTACATTAGCTTCCTTGATGGCTACACTAAGAAAAGAGAATGACACTCTAAAGGGAGAAGTCGTTGAGCTTAGAACTCAATCTCCAAATTCCATAAAAGAAAAGAAGCCTTGGACATATTGATTATGTCACAAAGACCACCACTAATTAGACATGGTCTAGACTTCATTGGAGCCTCCTCATCATCTCAAACCACATTTGTTAGAGCTTCAGAACCTCAAACCTTAAGGGTTGAGGTAATTGGGAAGAAAAGTGCTCCTAGTACTAAGCTTCCTAAGCCTAAGGGCAAAGGGAAGGCTCCCCTAAGCTCTAGAGCCAAAACTCAAAGAGCTAACCATGCCTACATGTACAACAAATAGCATGGTCACTCTCATAAGAAATTCTCTACTCTTACTCATCATACATGTACATGCATGCATTCACATGGTCAAGGTATGAGAAGGCCTCCTCTCATACTAAACATGTGCATAGGAGAAAAACTTCCAAATCTAAACTCCAATGCCATTATTGCATGAGATTTGGACACATCAATATTCATTGCTATATTAGGAAGGCTCACCTCAAACTAGAGGACCCTTCAATTCCTAACCCCCTAAGACCTAAACCTAAGAAAAGGTAACTCATTTTTATTACGTAGAGGAATGTGGCAGCCACCAAATCAAGCAATTGCATGTGGATAGTGGATGTTCTAAGCATATGACTGAAAATAGAAAGCTATTCACGACATTAAAGGAAAAAGAAAGTGGAGATGTCACATTTGGTAATAATGCCAAGGGTAAGGTAATTGGCATTGGAACCATTAGTAAATGGTTGCTCTTTAATTGATAATGTTTTATTAGTTAGTGGCTTACAACATAATTTGTTGAGTGTAAGTCAATTGTGTGACAAAGGTAACAAAGTCACCTTTGATCCTAGGGAATGCCGAGTCACCACTTTAGTAGATGATGAGGTTATTTTTAAGGGTGAAAGGAAAGGCAATACCTACTCAATAGACTTAGACAATTTGGCTAACCAACTTTTAAGTGTCTTATGTCTTTGAGCAATAAAGCTTGGTTGTGGCATAGAAGGATTGGACATGCAAGCCTGAATCTTTTTCAAAGCCTATCTAAAAGACTTCCTAAGCTAAATTTCTCCAAAGACAAGACATGTGGTCCTTATCAAATGGGGAAGCAACACCATGCCTATCACAAAGGAAAAAATGTTATAAGTTTAACTAGAACCCTTCAACTTATTCATATGGACTTGATATGACCCACTAGAAGTGCTAACTTAGGTGGAAAACCTTATGCATTAGTACTAGTAGATGACTATTCTAGGTTTACTTGGGTATCCTTTCTAGCTCATAAGAATGATTCCTTTGATGCTTTCAAAAGTTTTGCAAAAAGGGTTCAAAATGAAAAAGGTTACTTCATATCTTCTATTAGAAGTGACCATGGAAAGGAATTTCAAAATGAGTCATTTGAAAATTATTGTTTGGAGAATGGAATTTTTTTTTAATTTTTTAACTCCTAGAACACCACAACAAAATGGTGTTATAGAGAGGAAAAATAGAATATTGGTTGAAATGGCTAGAACAATGCTCAATGAGTATTCTTTACCAAATTACTTTTGGGCTAAAGCCATTAACACTGCATGTTATATTGCAAAAGAGTTTTTAAAAGACCCATTCTCAATAAAACATCTTATAAGCTATGGAATGGTAGAAAACCCAAGATATCATACCTTAGAGTATTTAGATGTAAGTGCTATATTTTGAACACCAAGGATAATCTTGGGAAATTTGATTAAAAAACCAATGAAGGTATCTTCTTAGGATATTCCATCTCAAGTAAGACATATAGAATCTTTAACAAAAGTTCGATGGTAGTTGAAGAGTCTATGAATGTTATTTTTGATGAATCTAGTAAACTTGATGTTGGGAAAGTTGTTTTTGTTAATGATCTTATAGGTAATTTTGAGAAGTTGGAATTAGAAAATTCAATAAGAAAAGAAGATAAGGAAGAAGGTGATTCATCAAGAGTAGATGAAGACCAACAACATCAATAAAAAGTAGAGCCAAGCCAAGATCTACCCAAGGATTGGAGATTTTTCAAGTATCACACCAAGGACTTGATCATTGGTGATACATCTAAGGGTGTAAGTATTAGATCTCAACTCAATCTTTTAGATAATAATCTTTCATTTATTTCTCAACTTAAGCCAAAATCAATTGATGAGGCTCTTATTGATGAGAGTTGGGTACTTGCTATGCAAGAGGAACTCAACCAATTTAGGAGAAACAAGGTATGGGAACTTGTCCCTCGGCCTAAAGAACAATCAATTATAGGTTGTAAGTGGGTGTTTAGGAACAAGTTAGGTGAGCAATGTTTCATCACTAGAAACAAAGCTAGATTGGTTGCTAAGGGATAAACCAAGAGGAAGGCATAGATAATGATGAAACTTTTACCCCGTAGCAAGATTAAAGACCATTATGATTCTTTTAGCCTTTGTATGTCACATGAATTTTAAGCTTTTTCAAATGGATGTGAGAAGTGCATTTTTAAATGGAATCATTAAGGAGGAAGTCTATGTTGAACAACCTCCTAGTTTTGAGTCACTTTGTTTTCCAAACCATGTTTTTAAATTGAACAAAACCTTATATGGTTTGAAACAAGCTCCAAAAGCTTGGTATGAAAGGCTTAGTTCATTTCTCTTGAAAAATGATTTTAGAAAAGGAAAGATGGACACCACACTATTTGTTAAAAAGCACAAACATGACATATTAATTGTTCAAATCTATGTTGATGATATCATTTTTGGTGCTGCTAATGAATCTCTTTGTGAGGATTTTGCTAAGTGTATGACTAGGGAATTCGAAACGAGCATGATGGGAGAGCTCAGGTTCTTTCTTAATCTACAAATCAAGCAATCCAAGGAAGGGATCTTCATTAACTAAGCCAAATACACAAGAGAGATACTCAAGAATTTGGCATAGATGGTTGCAAGGTAGCTAAAACCCTAATGAGTAGTACCATCCAGCTAGATAAGGATGAATCGGGTAAGACGGTAGATGAAAAGATATATCAAGGTACGATCAAATCTCTACTTTATCTTACTACTTCTAGGCCAGATATCATGTTTAGTGTTTATATGCATGCTAGATTCCAATCCTCTCCTAAAAAGTCTCATTTAAATGCTGTTAAGAGGATTTTTAAATATTTGCATGACACAATTCACTTAGGGCTATGGTATCCTAAAGATTCTTCCTTTAGTCTCGTAGGATATTCGGATGTGGGCTATGCGGGTAGTTTATTAGATAGAAAAAGCAATTTCAAGACTTGCCAATTTGTAGGAAAATGCCTAGTTTCTTGGTTTAGTATAAAGCAAGTGTCGGTTGTCTTATCCACTACGGAAGCCGAGTATGTTGCTACGGGTTGTTGTTGCACCCAAGTCCTTTGAATAAAACAACAACTAAAGGATTTTGGCAAAGTGATTGATCACATTCCTATTAAATGTGATAACACAAGTACTATTAATCTCTCTAAGAATCCCATCCAACACTCTAGGAGCAAACACATAGATATTAGACATCATTTTCTTAGACATCATGTGTAAAAGGGTGATGTTGTGTTAGAATTTATTAACACAAATCATCAACTTGCAAATATTTTTGCTAAACCTCTAAATGAAGAAAGAATGAACTTCATTAAGAGAGAATTGGGAATGGTTGATAGAAGCTTTATAAAGTGAAAATTTTGATCTTTTATATGAATGTTGTGTATTGATTGTTAATTGTATGTCTGATATTTTCTAAGTGGATTTTTCCTTGTGGATCATAATTTTGATTCTTTTAAAACTTGGTTTTTCATTCTTATCCTTGCTGACTCATAATTCGCGATCGCTATCCTTCCTTTATGGTCATGAGTTATAAGTCAAAATCACCCAGCTACCAAACATCAATTTGCGATCGCAAAATTTTTGCTTTATCACAAATTTTGTCAAATTTTCAAATTTTTGATCATTAAGGAGCATATTCCCGAGGAAAATTTGTCCATTAATCACATTTTTTAGAACTCGCAGTCGCGACTCATGATTTTGTGGACATGAATTTGGGTAATCGTTTAGCAATTAAGTGATTTGATGGCCAACCATTTCCCACTTTTCATTAAACCTTTTCTAGCCATTTGTATACCTTTTCAATGGTTATATAAAGCCTCCAAATAGTGATTTTTATCACTTCATCATATTTTCAAACTCTCTTACCTTCAAAGCTATCAAATTCTTCCAAATTCTCTTCATCCCTTATAATAGCCCCAAAGAAGATCTCTAGTGCAGAAAAAGGAAAGGGAGTGGCTCAACCCTCTGCACTCCCTGCACTCTAACTCATGAAGGGAGTTACTAAGGAGGAGAAGGAAAGATACAAAGCTAATTCCTCCAAGATTATCCTTCCTAATAAGATACCCTCTACTTTTCTGTTAGAAACCTTAGGCATCAATAATGAAATCCATGCTTTTCTCTCAAATCTTAGCTAGAACGAGTTCATCTTCTGAGATGAACTCGGATATGAAGAAGTTGTACGAGAATTCATGTGCACCGTCCAATTTAGTCACAAAGCCAAATCTTTCATAGGTCAATACGGGTTAGTATTCTGGGTCTTTAGTGATCCTTTCTACATAGCCTTTGAACAACTTTCTTCTTTTTTCAATTTATAAGTCGAAGAACACATCACTTTCATAATCTCTACGCTTGATGTTATCTATTTTGAATTTTGGTCAAAAATCTCCATAGAAAACAAACATGACCTTTGCTCATCTTTGGCCAAACACATCAAATCCCTACCCTTTTGGATACTCCAATGTATCATCACCTTTTCCATCAATGCAAGAGGTGATGGTAACAAGAAAGTATCCTAAAAAGACTTGGCATTCCTTTTTTGCCTTGTAAAAATAAACCCATACAAACTAGCTGATACCTTATGGATTAATTGATCCATATGAGTACCAAACCCAAAAGTCAATTCCTTTTACCCTCACACATCACTGCCACTTATCGTTTCTTTAGAGCCCTTGATGAGGAAAAAGAAAAATTCCTTACTAAAAAGCTTCTTCCTTCCTAAAATTTTCTTGACCTCACTTACTTCATAAATGCCAAAGCCATACACCTAGATACTTATGCCTACACCCTAAGTGCATTTGGGGCAAAACTTCATAAGCTTCTAAGAGGAAGAGGTTCCACATTGAAGAAGGAGCAATTCTAGTCCCTCCTCCTCAACCAAAACCTAAGTCCAAATTATATCTTGCCACCGTCAATCAGAAATTGGACAAGATGATGAGAATAATGAAAAGAAGATTCCTTTTTCTCTCACATCTTCATAGTGACATGGTGGATCTTCAAGAGAAGTTAGGGGTTCCTTCTTTTCATCTTCTAGACTACACCGAATTTGAAGATGCACAAGATGAAGATGGCAATGAAGAAGTTGAGGATAAGGATGAAGCAGAAAGAGTCACACATGAGGAAGAGGAAGAAACTTCTGGAGATGATGATGATTCTCTAACCTTCTAGATTAGGAATCTTTTATATTTTCTTGTTTTTATTTGTGTTTATGTTTAAAAATATTGTGATCCCACAGTTATAAATAAATAAATTTGTGTATCTTTGCATATTCTTGTTTTATGTGATTGATGCATTTTATCTTTATAATTTGAATTCTTATTTTGCTCCTTATGTACACTTATGCTTATTATCATTTCCTTTTTATCTTTACACCCTCTTTTTGATCTTGCCAAAGAGGAAGAGATAAAAATAAGAAATAATCTAAGTCTAAGAGGGAGAGAAAATAATTTGCAAAAAATAGCATAAGTTCAAATTATCATACTTAGGAAAATTTACCTTAAGTATTCATTGAATCATACTACACTCCAACTTCATATTTCTGCATTATTTTCCCTTTGGATCAATCTAAGTTGTCAAAATAAAAAAGGGGGAGATTGTTCGACTAAGATGGTTAATCCTAAGTCTTAGACCTCTTTTGATCTTGATAAAGGAGATTGATCAATTGTAATGTTTCAATTAAGTGTTGTTTTGCAGTTTTTAGTTAGTCTCAATTGGATGGAGTCTGTAATCTCTAAAGAAAGCAAAGTGTCTCCAAATTCGTGATCGCAATTTAAATATCGTGACCGCGACTTAGCTTAAGACAGGTTGAAAATCAGACAAACGAATTTGCAGGCCACATCTTTGCCATGATTCATCCAAAGATGGGAGTGCCAAAGTCATAGACGAATTCGCGGTGTGTGTCATGCCTCAGTCACGATCGCAAATTTTAAAGTAACTCAAAAGGGAATCAAGTCCACAACTATAACATGACAAGTGTTTCAGGTGACCATTGGAAGACAAAAATCGCAATGGCAACTTGTGGGTAGCGACTGTGAATCATGAAGAATAAGATGAACATTTTGACAGATGAATTTGCATCCTAAATCGTGCCCTGTATAAGAAAAATCGCTATTGCTACTTTTATGAGCAGGTGAAAGGCAACGACTATATTTTCCTGGTGAACCAATGAGAAGATGACACATAAACTAACCGTTAGACACAAATGGGGATTTTTGCCACAATTTTGGGTTTCCGTATGAAAATTAGAAAATCATGACCACGAATGAAACCTGATAAGCATTTAATGCAAAATTTGTATAGCATACTTTGGAGTTTTGCTACCAGTTTTATTGCAACATCTCTTTGAGGGGTAAAGGCTATAAACACCTCACCAAACAAATGTAAATGCAAGAGAATTCATTAATTTGTAACCAAGCTCTTGCGATTTTGCTACTCAATCTTTTCTATTCTTTAAATGACTGTTTGGTGCGTGCATAACACCATTTGTAAAGGTTGTAGTGTGAGCTTGTAAAAACACTAAAGAGAGATTATTGTGTGAGCCTTAAAAACACATAGTGCAAAGGTCGTTGTGTGAGCCTTAAAAACACAAGTGTAAAAGTTAGGTGTGAGATTAAAAACACCATTTGAAGTTAGTGGAATACCCATTTGTAGAGAATTGGGAAGTATACGTAGGGTCGATTATACCTGAACCACTATAAATCGTGTGCCTTTTTCTCTACTCTTCTCTATCTCTTTACTCTAATTTTTTTTATACACCAATTCAACCCCCTTCTTGGTGCCTAGGGCCAACACAAATGAATCACTTTTATTTAGGTACCTAAGCATACTTAGGTCTTTGAGGGTTAGGCTTAGATGGGTCTATGATTTGAGGTAAGCCTTCCTTATATAACAAAAGATGTTTATATGACTAAACTTCATGCAATAATGACATTGGAGCTTAAAATTATAAGTCTTTCTCCCATACATAACTTTAGTATGAGTAGGGGTCCTTCTCATACTATGATGATGTGAGTGTGAGCATATGCATAAATGATTAAGAGTAGAATAGAGTTTTTTTATGTGTGTTGGGGTGAACATGTTTTTTAGTGTAGATGAATGCATGATTAACCTTTTTAGGCTTAGGTTTTGAGCCTTGATGTGCCTTTCCCTTGCCCTTAGGCTTGGTGGCTTAGTGTTATAAGCACTCTTCCTCCTAACCACCTCAATATTAGATGTTTTAGATGTTAAAGCTCTAATGAAAGTAGTAAGAGGGGAAGTAAATGATTAGGAGGCTCCATTGAAGCCAAGACCATATCTTACTAAGGAAGGTCTTTGAGATACAATTAATGTATCTAAAGCTTTCTTCCCTTTATAAAACTTAGAAATGGAATTTGTAAGCTCAATTACCTCTCCTTTTAAGGTATCATTTTTTTTTTCAATGAGTGTAGAGAAGAAGAAGATTTAGTAAGACTTTCAACATATATTTTGGAGTTCTTGATTTAAAATCCTCAACTCACTTACAAACTAATTTAATGAGTTAAACTCATTTTCTAGTTTTGAGCATTTCTTTTTGTAAGTTTTTATTTATGACTTATATTTGTCACATCTCAAGGTAAGAGGTTCTAAGAGCTCATCATCTACATCGTCTAATGCATCATAATTTTCACAAAAATGAGGTGAAGAACTTACCTTATTAGAAGAGTCATCTTATGCCATGAAACATAGATTTGCCACTTACCCATCTTCATCCTCCTTTCTAGAATTGTCATCTTAAGTAGTTTTGAAGCTTTTCTTCTTTTCTTTATCCCATTTCTTCTTCTTTTTCAATTTAGGGTAATCATACTTGATGTGGACTTGCTTGCCACACTCATAGCATGTTATTTCACTCTTATTTTCTTTGAGGTTAGGAGAAGCCTTCTTGAAGTTCCTTCTATATTTTTTTTTCTTCTTATCAGTTCCTTCTATATTTTTTTTTCTTCTTATCAGTTCCTTCTATATTTTTTTCTTCTTATCAATTCCTTATTCTTCTAGAAGGCTTGGCTAGCTCATTCTCTTCTTTTTCACTATCATCATCACTTGAGACAACTTTTACTTCTTTGTCTTTAGATGAGGATTTGAGAGCTAAAGTCTTATTTTTTGTTTTGTCATTCTTATTCCCTTACCCTTTCATCTCCTTCATCTCTTTATCCTTTTTTAAGGCTAGCTCATGAGTGAGAAGTTTGCCTATAAAGACATCTGTTAGCACTTTTTCAATTTACGGATTTGACTCTTGTATGTTGCATACCTTAGCACCAAACTTCTTAAGAGGTAAGGATTTAAGTATTTTGGTGTTTACTTCATGATTGGTAAGTATTCTTTCAAATTTCTTCATGTTTGTGATAATGGACAAAAGTCTATTCATTATATCGATGATGTTTTTGCTGTCTTTCACCATGAATAGCTCTCATTCTATCACATGCATCTCCAATCTGCTGGATTTCACCAAGGTTGTGCCTTCATGGTAGTTCTCCAAAGCTTTCCAAATTTCATAGGCTATGAGGGAATGTTGAAATTTTCATATTTCTTCCTTTGACAAAGAACTGAAAAGGATTGCCATTACCCTATTTTATTTCTTTGATTTGATCTTCTATGAGCTTCCACCAATTCTTTCCTTGGGATTAACTCTTCACTTTCATCAACCACCTTAGTAGAAGGCTTCCATTCGTTTGCCATAATATCCCAAAGGTCCATCGCATCACTATCCAAATATATCTCCATCTTATACTTTTAATGCGAATAGTTGGATCCATCAAAGTATAGCTTGAGATGGGTGTGGATTCCTTCTTGTACCATATGTCTTTGCCAACTCGATTAAGGGTTTTAATGAGAACTTGGCTCTGACACCACTTGTTAGCCCTTTAAACACCAAGAAGGGGGTTAAATTGGTGGAAATTTAAAAACTTTTAAAGGAAGATAATGAATTTGGACGTTGAAAGAAAAGGTGAAAAGATGAACACACAATATTTTATAGTGGAGGTGTTAATGAACCCTATGTCCACTCCTCAATTATTCACAATTGGGTGTTCTGCTATCACTGAATGGTGTTTTCAAGCTCACACCAAACATGTACACTTTGTATTTTATGGCTCACACACGACCTTACAACTTGTGTTTTAAGGCTCACACAGGGAAAACTCTTAAGTGTTTTCTCAAAGGCTCCCACTTAAACTATATAAGAGTTTTACAGCTAGGCTAACTCCCAAACCCAATAACAATGGTGTTTAATGCTTACACCCGCTAATATCAACTCATATACAAAGAATTTAAGGTTGAGAAACAAAATTGCAAGAGTTTGACTATATTCAATGTTATTCTATTGCATTCATATCTATTTGGCGGAGTATATATAGGCAATAACCACCAAATAGATGTTATAAAGTGTTGAACTAGGATAATCTATCCTAGGTTTAGAACCTCTTTTGATCTTGATAAAGTAAATTGATCATCACTAATATTTCAAATAAGTATTGTTCTTGCAGAATTGAATTAATCTCCCAAGAAGAAATGAAGAAGTTGATGAATTCCAAAGCAACATGTAAATCGCGACCGCAACCTAAGATTCGCTACCGCGACTCATGTTAAGACATGCTGAAAATCAAACAGGCAAAATTGAAGTGCCATTCTCGGTCGCGATCCTTGAAAAGAAAGAAGTCAGATTGACACAGATGAATTCGCGGTGGAAGTCTTGGCTGAGTCGCGATCGCGAATTTCAAAGAAATTCAAGAGGGAAGCAAGTTCACAACCACAACCTGACAAGTGTCCCAGAAGACTGTTGGAAGTCAAAAATCACGGAGACATCTTGATGGTAGCAACCGCGATCCTAGTGGAAGAAAGTTAACCAATTTGGTTGTTGGATTCGCGGCCTCTGCCACGGCCTGTGCAAGAAAACTCGTGACCGAGACTTCTGAAAGTAGGTGAAAGACAACGACTATATTTTCCTGGTGAACTAATAAGAAGCTGCCATGTGGACTAGCCGTTAGAAACAAACGGGGTTTCTCTTGAAGAATTTGAATTTCGCGACCGCGAAAGGCAGTAGCGACCGCAATTTCATCCTGACAAGCATTAAATGCAAAATCTGTCAAACATGTCTCAAATATTTAGTGAGCTATGATCTGCAACGCCTCTTTGGTGAAGTTTGGCTATAAATACTCCACCAAACAGCCATGAAGAAGGTTGCTAAGGAATTTATTACAAGTATTAAAAGCTCTCAATCTTTGCTACTCATTTTCTTCTTCTTCTTTACAAAGTGTTAGGTGTGAGCATTAAACACCAGATTGTAAGGATTTATGTTAGCCTGTAAAAACACTTTTAGAAAGGTTTAAGTGTAAGCCTATTGAAATACTTAAGTGAGGTTTTGTGTTAGCCTAGAAAACACTTTTTTTTTAAGGTTGTGTGTTAGCCATTAAAACACAAGTTGTATAAGTTGGGTGTGAGCTTGAAAACACCATTGATATAGTGAAATACCCAATTGAGTGATTGGGGAGTGGACGTAGGGTCAGTTTCGCTTGAACCACTATAAAATCCTTGTGTCTCCATTGTTCTATCTTCTTCTCTTTATCTTTGTTTTAAAGTTTTTATCCACCAATTCAACCCCCCTTCTTAGTGCCTAGGGGCAACAAGTGGTATCAGAGCCTGGTTTTCACAAATCAAACCTTCATTGGGTGAAATAAGATCATGGCACAAGAAGTAAACCACTCA
>CATIWR010303782.1:0-14727 GCA_949677035.1 Omphalea diandra | reverse complement strand
TTTTCATTCAACAATTTAATTAATTTATGATGGAGAGATTTCAACTTGAAACTCTACCTAACAAAATGAGAAAATTCAACCGAACTTTGGTCCATTCATTAATTAATTAATGCTAGATTTCTATATGGTTGACCAAAATGTACCACCAAAATCACATTCACAGGCAACAATCCATTTTAGTGGACCCTACGTTCACTAAGGACTTGGGAAAAAGTCCAAGTCTTCGTTTAGGAAAATCTTTTTGCTCGTGGAAGGGAAAGTGCTAAAATTATGCTATGTGGGCTCCATTGTGGTCTTACATTATTGGTGTAACACCATAATGTTAAGTCGTTAGCATCGAGATTCCTATGATTTTGTCCTTGTGCCAATTTCTTCTCATCTATACAGTCACAAACTAGTCGTTCGTGATTGTTGTCAAAAATACTAAAGAAGTTTGGATTTGAGAAATTAGAATCTCAGTTGTAAATGTTTTAGAGTTACGTAGGCTGCATATATACATGCCTGCAGATTACAAGATTGACATAAGTTGTTGAATAAGATAAACATACAGCTCAAAGTTAGCTAAGTATTTGTAACAAATACGTAACAAACAATAACAAACGGATTAATGCACGAACTTGGACTCTATGCTAACTGTCGACACTCCCTCTCAAGTTGGTGCATAAATGTCTTCCATCCTTAACTTGTTAAGACAATTATGAAACACTTGACTGGAAACTGCCTTGGCGAGTACATCAGCCAACTGATCTTGAGAGCCAACATGAGACACTTCAACAAGTTTTGCTTCTAGTTTCTCCTTAATAAATTGTCTGTCAACCTCAATATGCTTTGTCCGATCATGTTGAACAGGGTTATGAGCAATATCACATGCTGCCTTGTTGTCACAATACAACTTCATAGGATTCTTTTGCTTAACAATTAGCTCTTGCATTAGGTTCCTAACCCATAATAATTCACATATTGCCTTAGCCATTCCCCTATATTCAGCTTCAGCACTTGATCTAGCAACCACCTCTTGCTTCTTGCTTTGCCAAGTAACTAAATTTCCTCCCACAAAAGTAAAATACCCGGATGTAGACTGTCTATCATCAATTGATCCAGCCCAATCAACATCACTATAACCTTTGATATCCAAATTATCCCCTTTAGTGAACATAATTCCCTTACCACTTCATGATTTCAAGTATCGCAAGATTCGTATGGCAGCATTCATATGGTCTTCACTTGGGGAGTGCATGAATTGACTAACAACACTTGGAACATACGCTAAATCAGGTCGGATATGTGCACGATACATTACTCTTCCAACTATCCTTTTATATCGTTCCTTGTTAGTAGGAACTTGATCTGGATACATGCCTAGCTTCAAGTTTTCTTCTATAGGGGTTCTAACTGGACTACATGTTGTCATTCCAGTTTCATACAACAAATCCAAGGCATACTTTCGTTGGGACAGAAATATACCTTTGTTTGATCTTGATACTTCAATCCCTTAGAAGTACTTCAGCTGACCAAGATCTTTCATCTCGAATTCATGGGTGAGATGATCTTGTAATGCCTTCCTTTCTTCTGCATCATTTCCAGTCAATCATGTCATCAACGCACGCAATATGCACAGTGATTTTACCTTTATTATTTTTTAAAAAAACAGTATGATCTGAGTTACTTTGCCAGTATCCAAATAACTTCATAGAGTTTGTGAACCTCCCAAACCCATGCTCTTGGAGATTGCTTCAGACCATACAATGCCTTTCTCAACTTACATACTTGATTGCTATTCCTTTCTCAACTTACATACTTGATTGCTATTTTTAACTTGCATATTACATCCAGGAGGCAATTCCATATACACTTCTTCTTGGAGGTTGCCAAGCAAAAATGCATTCTTCACATCAAATTGGTGCAAATCCCAGTCAAGATTGACTGCCAGAGATAATAGAATACGAATCGTATTGATTTTGGTGACAGGTGCGAACGTCTCCATATAATCGATTCCATAAGTTTGAGGGTATCCCTTTGCAACGAGTCTTGCTTTGTGCCTTTCAATGGTTCCGTCAGCCTTGTGTTTAATGGTGAAGACCCACCTAGATCCAATAGGTTTCTCTCCTTTAGGCAAATCAACAACTTCCCATGTTGCGTTCTTTTGAAGGGACTTCATTTCCTCCTTCATTGCTTCCTTCCACCTGGGATATTTCAAAGCCTCCTGCACATTATTAGGAATAGATACAACAGATAATTGATTCACAAATTATTCATTTCCTTTGACAATCTGTGGTAAGACACAATATTACTTATAGGATACTTCACTTTGGAATTAAGAATAGGTTCATAGTTCACTCTAGGTTTTCTTCTTGTGGTTCGATTAGGAAGTACTTTTAGAGGGGTTAGTTCAGAGTGTACCTTGGATTCAAAAATGGATTCAGTTGGGGATAACAATTGATTAGTCGGCACATTATGAAGGGGAGAAGCTTGCTGTAAAACCTGATCCTGAATTTCCTGAGCATTTCCATCATTTCAGTAATAATTCCGCCGTTATCATCTGGGTATCGATCATCAATCTGCAATTCATTTCCCAAAGTATTTCCATTTGCCTCATCTGCATCATTTTCAGTAATATGTTCACCATTTTCATCTGTGGATTGACCACCACCCTGAAATTTTCCATTGGGAATACATTTCACAGAGTCTAAAGGATGATTTAACTTTAAAGTCTGCAATTCTTTCCCATTCTCCCCCTGAATTGAAGACTAAGACGCAGAATAATACATATCAGTTTCATGAAAAACAGCATCAAGAGTGACATATAATTTTCGAGAGGGAGGATGATAGCACCGATAGCCCTTTTGATGCAAGGCATAGCCAACAAATGCACAACGAAGAGCTGTAGGTTCCAATTTATTCCTCAAGGGTTTATGAAGATGCGCAAAAGCTACGCATCCGAATACCTTAGATGGCAGGTTTGATACAGTAGGAGCACTTACAGCATTATGAAGTACATAAAAAGGAGTCTGAAATTATAATGTGTTTGAAGGAATACGGTTGATGAGATAGGATGCAGCAGTAACGGCTTCAGCCCAATAGCTAAAAGGCATATGAGCTTCAAATAAAAGGGTGCGTACCATTTCAAGAAGGTGACAATTCTTGAGCTCAGCAACCCCATTTTTGTTGAGGGGAGTAAGCACAAGTTGTCTAATGACCAATGCCATGTAAGTGCAAGTACTGTTTCTAATCTTGATTTACAAACTCACCTCCATTATCCGTGCGGAGAACCCGTATGTGAGACTGATATTGAGTGGCTATCATCTTGTGGAAATTTTGAAACATTGAACTAACTTCATTCTTAGATTTCCTTAAACAAATCCAAGTCATACTAGTGTGGTCATCAATAAACGAAACAAAGCATCTTGCACCATTCAAAGAACAAATGGGTGCTGGACCCCATACATCAGAGTGAATGACCATAAAAGGTGCGGAACTTTTATTCATACTTATTGGGAATGGAACACGATGGCTTTTAGCTAATTCACAAACGTCACACTTAAAATCTAAAGAAGTTACTTCGGAAAACAACTTTGGAAATCATTTCTTTAAATATCCAAAACATACATGACCCAGACGTTTATGCCACAACCAAATCTCTAAGTTTTGAATGCTGTCAAGTTTATCCACCTCAAAAACTTGAGCTAACTGACTGGATCTTTTTGGCATCAGGTCGAGGTAATAAAGCTTTCCCCTTATAGTGCCATAACCAATCGTCTCCCTCGTCTTGATGTCCTTAAAAACACAAAAATTAGGCCAGAAAATCACAATACATTGTAATACAATAGTTATTTGAGCAACAGACAATAAGTTATGGTCAAGGGTAGGAACAACCAAAGCAGAATCTAGGTTCAATTTTTCAGTAAGAGTAACAGAACCTTCTCCCACTACAGGAGATGAAGTACCATTAGTTGTGGACACTATATGTTGTGTGGTAGGTTTCATAGAATTAACTGGGTTTTTGTCAAAAGTCATATGATCAGTTGCACTGGAAGCAATTATCCATGTATTATCACTAATATGATCAGATGTATGAAACGTTTTACCAGATTCGGTAGCAGCTTTACCGGACACAGCAAGAGCAGAAGCTTTCTCAAAGACAGGATTGGACACTTTAGCAAAATTCGTGGTCTGTTCTACAACATAGACTGGCATGATGATTTGACTTTGAACTTCTGTTGCGAGGTGCCTTGGCAGGATCCCACCATTCTGGGTGTCTGATTAATTCATAGCATCGAGACTTAGTATGTCCATTTGCACCACAGTGAGTACACACACTTTCTGAACGTGAATTGTTATGATTTTCCAGTCCAAATGATCGATTTTGATCACTTGTATGATTCGGAGGACCAGATATCTGACCGGATTTTGAATTTGTGTGTTGAGGCTGGATTCGACGAACCAACACAGCAGATGACTCAGGGAGATTAGCTTCACCATTCAGTGTGGTTTTATGAACAAGATCACGACGGACATATGAATAGGTCTCTTCAAGATCAAGTGGTGGATCCTTTCCAAGAACCTCATCTTGGATTTGTTCAAATTTTGCATCCAATCCATTCAAAAAAATATGCACACGCAGTCTTTCAATTGAATTTTTATATGCAATTACATCATTGGTATCCTTCATTTCAATCTTATCACTATTCAAATTAACACTAAATTCAAAAAAAAAAAACTTCAAGTGCTATAACAAAGGTTTTAGAGAAAAGCTAGAACATAAACTAGTTCCTCTTCATTCATATATATTTTAATACAAAAACCAACTTATATAGTCGATACAAAGAAGTTTGAATGTTGCTTACAACTTATTACCTTCACAAATACACTAATATCATGTTGTCAACAGAGGCATGGTTAAGAGAATAACTTAAAGTTGAAGTTAAGCATCCCCATACGTAGCATGGTTAGGGTATGATATTACATTACAAAAAAATGTTGATTACATGATCTCTTAAGAAGTCTTCTAGAAGAATGTCAATTACCAACACTCCTCCTTGATATTCTTCTTAAAGACTCCAAGTTTTTACCTTAAAAATTCAAACTTAGCTCTTGGAAGAGCTTTGGTTAGTATATAGGTAATCTACTCCTCTGAGCAATAGTGCTGAATTTTTATTTCTCCAGCCTTTTCAGCCTCCCTAATTGCATGAAACTTGACTTGAATATGTTTTTGTTCTCCCATGCTAAATTGGGTTCTTTGCAGTGGTAATGGCAGACTTATTGTTCACCCAAATTACTGTTGGAGTAGCTTGAACAAAACCAAGATCAGTCAACACTTTTCTAAGCCAAATGACTTAATTTCCAGCATTTACAGCTGAGATATACTCAACTTCAGCAGATGACTGAGCAACAGCTTTTTGCTTCTTTGAATTCCAAGAGAATGTCCCACTTCCAAAAGAAAACACATAACCATAAGTGCTTTTAGAATCATCAACACTTGCAGCCCAATCACTATCAACATACCCTTGCAATTCATCACTTTCACACTTGCTAAACCAGAGACGAAGATCAATAGTGCCTACAATATATCTCAATACTCTTTTAGCTACACTAAGATGAATTTTGCTTGGACTTTCCATGAACCTCAAAATTAAACTTGTCACAAACATGATGTCTGGTTTGGTTACAGCTAGATATAATAAGCTTCCCACCATGCTTCTAAAGACTGAGGCATTTACTTTCCCACTTCCATCTTCTCTAGTTAGCTTCTCATTTACCACTAAAGGTGTAACAACAGACTTAGTTTTATTCAATTGAAATTTCTTGAGAACTTCCTAAGCATATTTGGTTTGAGAAATGAAAATGCCTTCTTCAGATTGACTAATTTCCATTCCCAAGAAGAAAGTCATCTCTCCTAAATTAGACATCTCAAATTCCTGTTGAATTTCTTCTTGAAGTTTTCAACTTCCAAATCATCTCCTCTTGTCATCAAAAGATCATCCACATATGAGGATACAATCAGCCTTACTTCTTCTTCATCTTTCATGACATACAAAGTGGTTTCATTTTCACTCTTGAGCAAGCATGTTGCAGCAAATAAGTGTTAATTTTGTTGTACCAAGCTCTTAGAGCTTGCTTGAGCCCATTGAGAGCTTTGTTAGGCTTGTACACCTTCCCTTCTTCACCTAGGATTATAAAGCCTTGAGGTTGCTCCACAAATATATGCTCTTCTAATACACTGTTTAAGAATGTTGATTTTACATCTAGATGAAACATTCTCTAATTTTCTTTTGCTGCAAGTGTCATTAGAAGCCTTATGGTGTCATGCCTTGCTACTAGTGCAAATGTATCAATGTAGTCCACTTCAGCTTGTTGAAGATAGCACTTAACAACCAATCTGGCCTTAAGTTTATTTACAGAACCATTAGGGTTTAATTTGGTTCTGCAAACGCACTTAACACTTGTTGTCTTGTGTGTTTTAGGCTCACCACAAGCTTTCAAGTGTCATTCTTCCTTATCATGTTAATCTCCTCCTCCGTGGCTTTCCTCCAACCTTCATGACTTGATGTTTCATCATAGCTTATTGGTTCAAGAGTGATTATGTTGCAACTATCATAAATCTCTTACAACAGTCTTGTGCTTCTCGCACCATGTTCAGTATCACTATCTAAGCTTTCTTCATCTTCAAGTGCCTCAATATCAGCTTTATCTTAAAGTTTTCCTTCCTTCCAATCCCATTCAGCAGCTTCATCAAATTTCATATTCCTGCTAACAAAAACTTTCTCTATTTTAGGATTGAAGATTTTACATCCCTTTGTGATATTACTATAACCAATGATGATACCAACATCTGATTTCTTATCTAGCTTGTCCCACTTTTCTTCAGGTATGTGTGAGTAACAAACACACCTAAAAACCCTCAAATGCTCCACTGATGGTTTGTTCCATGCCACATTTCAAATGGGACCTTGTTATTTGATGCTTTTGTTGGTAACAAATTTAACAAATAAACAGCAACATTGACTGTCTCAACCCAAAAATACTTTGGCAAGTTCTTCTCATGCATCAAACACCTGGCTATCTTCATCACAGTTTTGTTGTTCCTTTTACTCACTTCATTTTATTGTGCAACGTAAGGAACTGTGAGTTAGTGTTTGATCCCTTATTTGTCACAAACAACCTTGAAATCTTTTGAGACATATTTAGCTCCATTGTCTAATCTTAGCATTTTGATTCCATAACCAACTTCCTTCTCTGCTTATGCTTTAAACTTCACAAACTCACTTAGCACTTCAGATTTCTGCTTCAAGAAACTCACCCAGCAGTACCTAGAGTAATCATCAATTAATAATAGAAAGTATTTGCTATTATTCAAAGATGGAACACTCATAGGTCCATACACATCAGAGTGCACCATCTCAGTAGCTCTCCAGTTGCTGCTTAAGAATGGTAGCTTATTTTGCTTCCCAAATTGACAAGCTTCACAAACACTCTCTCCTTCCACAATTATAGGCAATCCATCAACCAAATTCTTTTGATGTAACAAATTTAAATTATCATAATTGAAGTTCCCTAACCTTTTATGCCAAAGAATTGAGTTATTCACCACAGTTGAGTATGCATGCAAAGTGTTTTGTGTTACATCCAATGGAAAAAGTCTATCTTTCATATCTACTGTCATCATTTCATTTCCATTTGGATCGTAAATGATGCATTTTTTCTTCTTGAAATGCAATTCCTAATCTTTTTCAAGTAGTTGGCCAACACTAAGCAAGTTTAAACTGATTTCAAGCACAAATAACACCTCTGAAATGGATTTTGTACCTGATGGAGTGTTTATCACAATAGTTCCTTTACCTCTAACCTTGACCTAAGCTCCATTGCCAACCTTTACTCTTGACTTGAAAGACTTATCAAGGATCTTGAAGCTATGTTCATCAAATGTCATGTGGCTTGAGCAACCACTATCAACAAGCCAAGTGTTCATTTCAGTCTTGGCAACATGGAGAGTTACTGTAAATAGCCTCTCAATTGGAGCTTTTTAATCTTTAGCTACTTGTGGTTATTAAGTATGTCGTGTTTGCTTATTCTTGCATACCTTGGCCATATGTCCAAACTGATTGTAGGCTCTACGTTGAATGTCAGGCCTGAACTAACAATATTTCTCAGCATGTGTCTTCTTATTGCAGTGTTTGCAAGGTGGATACTTGCCTTTCTTTCCACCTTTTTCATCTCCACTTATTTTATCTTTTCCTTTTTGCTCTTTTGAATGCTTCTTGCCTCCATTTGATTGACTTTTTTCACCTTGCTTTGCCAGAAATGCTCCTTCAGCTGTCTCTCCTTGCCTTAAGTTGAATCTCTGCTCTACGGCATGGAAGGCATTCATTACTTCAGTTAAAGTGATGGTGGACAAATCTTTAGTGTCTTCCAGTGAAGATATCTTTGGCTCGAATCTTGTTGGAACACTCACAAGAACCTTGCTCACTATCCTCTTGTCTGGCAACTCCTCTCCAATAAGTCTCAGCTGGTTAACTATTGTCATTAACTTGTCGTTGTACTCCTTGAGTGCTTCAGATTCTCCAATTTTGAAAGTTTCAAATTCTCTCCATAAATTCAAGACTTGAATTTGTTTGGTTCTAACACTGCCTTGGAACTCCTCCTTGAGCTAATCCCAGGCTTGTTTTGCTATCTCACTATTCATGATTCTAGTGAAAATAGAATCTGAAATAGAGGAATGAATTGCAGCTAAGGCCTTGTATTTCTTAGCACATTCCTCACTATGATGATGGAGTTGTGCTATGGTGGGATTGGCTCTCAATGGTGCTAGTTCTCTACCCGATTCCACAACATCCCAAAGGTCAAATGCCCTTGGGTATGCTTTCATTTTCACAGCCCAGACCTGGTAATTTTCACCATTGAAGCTGGTTGGTGTTGGGGTTGAGAATCCCTTTGAAGCCATCTACACACTCTCAAGATATTTAGGTCTTTTTTGTGGGGTTTAAGCTTACTTGTTTTCTCTCTTTTCAGCCTTTAAAGATCTATGAGAGCTTTGATACCATGTTCATTTTCACACTTAATTCAAAACTTCAAGTGCTGGAACAACAGTTTTTTAGAGAAAAGTTGGAACATAAACATAGTTCCTTTTCATTCATCCATATTTTTAATATAAAAACCAGCTTATATAACTGATACAAACAAGTTGAATGTTATTTTACAGCTTATTGCCTTCACAAATACACTAACACCATGCTGTCAATAGAGACATGGTTATAGGGTCTGCTTTTTACCAAAAAGCTGCTAACAATTCTCTTCAAAAATATCTTTTTAAAGTCTTCTAGAAGAATGTCAATGACCAACAAAGACAAACTTTTTGTGAAGGATGAGAATAGCTGGGAGGAGGATGCAAATAAACTTCCTCATCTAAATTGCATTGAGAAAAGCATTTTTAACATCCATTTAGAGAAGGGGCTAACATTTAACTACAACAACAACTAAAAGACTATGGACAAAGGTTAAACAAGCAACAGGAGCAAATGTTTCTTCATAATCAATACCATATTCCTAAGTACAGCTTTTAGCAACTAAATAAGCTTTATAATGCTCAACAAAACCAATAGAACGAGTTTTGATCTTATAAACCTACTTACAACCGATAGGAGTTTTTCTTGAAGGAAGGTCCACTAAATCCCAAGTATGTGTTGTCTCTAAGGCCTAAAGTTCCTCAGACATTACTTGCTGCCAGAGAGGGTCAGTACTGGCCTCACGATAAGAATGAGGTTCTTGTAAAGAGAAAATAATAGAAAAACTATGATAATCTTTCAGATGATAAGGAGTTTCTCTTACCCGATTAAAACAACGAAGAGGAGGATCAGGATCATTAAAGAAGATAGATGTTGTAGATGTGGGTGCAGAGGTGGAATCAAAATTAGTGTGCTCAATTGTAGAATTTGTGTCAGAGGAAGGAAATAACTCTATTGAAGGGTCAGTAAAGAATGGTTGAGAAGTGAAAAATGAACTCTGAAATTTAGACAAAGTAGAGAACATAGTATGTTCCCAAAAGGTGACATGTCGAGAAATACATAATTGACCAGAAATAGGACCCCAACAAGGATAACCTTTATGTTCTATCCCATATCCAAGAAAACAACAAATATGAGCACGAGATTCAAGTTTAGTATGTTTGTGGGGGTTAAGAAGAACAAAACAAGCACAACCAAAAATTATAAGACTAGAGTAATCAAGTGCATTACCATATAATAGTTCAAAAAGGAGATAGATTTTGAAGTACTGGAGTGGGAAGAGGACTAATGGTATAAACAAAAGTAAGTGCTGCCTCACCCCAAAACTTTTTGGAACAGGATGTAGAAAGAAGTTGAGCATGAACGAAGTCTAAAATATGACAATGTTTTCGTTATTCATGACCATTTTCTTGGGAGGTATGAGGATAAGATCTCTAGACAATGGTTCCTTGCTATTTTAGAAATTGGAGAAGAATAAATCTTGATATTTCATTGCATTATCAATACGAAGAATTTACATAGTACAATAAAATTGAGTTGTTATTATGGAGGCAAAATTAATATAAATTTGAGATGATTCAAATCTATGCAAGAAAATATATCCATATGAACCTAAAATAGTCATCAATAAATAAAATAAAATATCTATAGCCATTCACAGTGAGAGTAGGAGTAGGACCCAAAATATCAGAATGAATTAATCTAAAAGGAGTATCACAAATAGAGTTATTATTACTAAAATATAAAGCAGGTTTTTTTTGTTAGTTGACAATGTAAACAATTAAAAGACTTGAATTTAAAAAGTCCTAATGATCCATTAGAAACTAAAGAACAGAGTTTACTAGCAGATGCATGACCAAGACAGAGGCGTTACTAATATATCAAAGGAATGGTGATGAAAGCATAAATCAGTCTAGGAACAGAAATCTGAAGAGATGTAAGCTCAAATAATCGTCCCACCTTACGCCACTTTCCAAGAATCTGACTCGTCTGAGGATCCTAAGCCTGATAACCATGAGGAGAGAAAAGAACAGTAAGACCAAGATCACACAATTGACCAACTTTAAGTCTAAATGAGGAACATAATGAGTATCAGGAAGACTAAAATTAGAGGCAGCAATTATTCCAGTATGAGTAATGGACATACAATTAGCATCAGCAGTTTGAATAGCGGGAAGACACCGAGTAGGAGTTGTACTATATAAGAGAGAAAGTTGGAAAGTCATAAAATTACAACAAGCAGAGTCAAGGAGTCGAGAATCACCTGGAGTGACAGCTAAGGCAGTGGAGGATGGAGAGTTGGTGGATATCACCTGTTTGAGAAGAGCTTCTAGATCACTAACAGTAAGAATAGGCGAAGAAGACTCATTAGAGACAACAGTAGCAGCAGCTATGGAGGAGGAACCAGGCTTAGAAGAAGACTTGGATTTTGTTGAAGCTCCATGAGAATGAGGTGGGCGAATTGGACAATTTTCTAAAATATGACCATGTTTATGATAATATTTGCACTCAATAGTGGGACAATTAGCAAACACATGGCCAGTGTTACGACAATTCTTACAGAAGAATGAGCTAGATGTAAAGTATGGCTGAGTGATAGCAAGGGCAACTTCTGATGGAGGGGACTTGATCAAACCAAAATGTGTTTCCTCAAATAATATTTCTTTAACAGCATCGTCCAAAGTTGGCAAAGGATCACGATGTAACAGAGCAACACAAACTGATTCATATTTAGGACGAAGATCCATAAGAACTTGAATAAGATTAAGATAATCATTGTTAATTTTAGCATAAGCTAATTGATTCCATATAGATTGAATGACGACAAGAAATTCATTAACAAATTATCCAGAGTCTTGTTTAAGACTATTAAGAATAATAGAAGCAATAGGCAAAAAACCCAAATACATAATCTAAGGCATAATTTATGACTAAGAATAAGACTAAATCTATATACATTAATATTACACTGACACTAGTAGTTATTGGGTTAATTTGAATAAAGACAATAGATGGGTGGAAGGAGAGATGTCTCTCTAAAGCTACAAGGGAAATTATGATAAAATCGATTATCCAATCGATTCCTAAGTATATGATGAGCTACTTCCTTATTCCAATTTCAATTTGTGATCGGGTTAACTCCTTAATATCGAATTTCTGGTGGGGTAGTCAGGATGGTGAACAGAAGATACATTGGGTGGCTTGGAGCATGATGGTTCGTAACAAGAATGAAGGAGGCATGGGATTTAATGATATTCACTGTTTTAATTTTCCTTTGCTTGCTCAACAGTATTGGAGATTACTTTTTTTATGATACGTCTCTTCTAGCCCAAACTTTAAAGGCTAAATATTATCCTAGGAGCTCAATTTTACATGCTAATGTAGGTAAGAATCCTAGCTAAACTTGGAGAAGTATCTGAGCAAGCAAATTTCTCATTGATAAAGGGTAAATGGTGGGGAAGGGTAACTCAATTTGTATATGGTAGGATCCTTGGCTGGTTGATCAAATCAATTTCAAGGTTGAGTCACCTTGTCAAATGCTGCCTCAAAATGCAATGGTTGACATGCTTTTTACTCAAAAGGGCTAGCATGGAATGAAGAACTCATTCGATCAATATTCACACCATCAGAGGTGAGTAAAATACTTAGCATACCTATTACCTTTTCCCAACCATAAGATCGGCTAATTTGGCAGTATTAGAAAGGGGGGTTTTATGTGGTTAAGAGTTTATATCAATTGGCGATAAGGGCGCACACCCATAATACAAGCTATTGGGATGGAGGTTCCACTAACACCTCAAGGGATTTCTGGCGGAAAATATAGGGGATTAAGGTCCCTCTAAATTGCCGTAACATTCTATGGTAGCTTTGCAAACAAGCCCTGCATGTTCGAACGAAGATCCTAGGCCGTGGATATCAGCTCCCATAGCTTGTCCCCGGTGTAATATGCAGTAGAAACTCTTGAACACATCTTTCGAGATTGCTCATGGGCTAAGAGGATTTGAGAGCTAGCAAATGTAGTGATTGATCCCAATGAGATCTCACTGAACATCAAGGAGTGGATTGATCAAAGACTATGAAAGGTAAATGGCAAGTTGGTGGCAACTTTTGTTATGTGTTTGTGGTGTATCTGGTTTGCAAGGAACCAACTTTGTTTCAGGATAAAAATTTGACTCGAGATGAAGCTTTCAATATTGCTCAATCTAAGTTGTATGACTATAAATTGACTTTAACTAAAGACTTGTGTATGTTGTCTGTTTCTCTTTGAGTTTTAATGAAGCCCTTTATTCTCGAATAAAAAAAAAAAAAGACAATAGATGGATGTATCTAATAAAATATTTATAACCATCTATAAAAAAAAAAAAAAAATCTAAAATGATTGTCTATGATATAACAATAGATTAGGCTCCCCCGATAGTCAAATTTCAAGTATAATATGATATACAATATAAACAAATCATTATTAAATACTTGCTATATATAATTTATAGCTTCTTTGTCAATTCAAAATGGCCAATAGAATATACTAAAAATGACATTATTGTGCTTATAATTATCCATAATCAAAGGTAGGTTCACTTCACCTATAATCTTACTTTCCACTCACTTTGAAACTTTAGGGCTTTAAAAAAAAAAAAAAAAAGTTGTGGATTATGATTGTTCTTTGAATCAAACCAAAGTTTTAACTATACATTTGAAAAGAGCAAAACCAATAATTATGTTGCAGCTATTAAAGAATGTGATTATAAAACACAAAAGGAGAGTAAATTCACTTTAAGCCTAATTTAAGTGATAAGAGCGTTTGCTTTTGGGAGGGAGATTTTGGATTAAGTTCTCTCCATTTCACTAAGTCAACTTTCGCTTTTTATGGCAAATGTAAGAGATGGCTACCCTTATTGTATGTCACCGGTCCATTGAGTTTCCTTTGTAAGAAAAAAAAAGGAGTAAATTTACCAATAATTCCTTTTAAGAGAATTCAACTTAATGGAGTCTACTTAATTGTCTTCATGATCATTAATATAGACATCTTATATATATATAATTCCTTTTAAGAGAATTCAACTTAATGGAGTCTACTTAATTGTCTTCATGATCATTAATATAGACATCTTATATATATATATATATATATATATCAAGTCAAATACTCCCAAAAGTTAGTATGTTGCTTTTTAGGATATTAACAAGTGGCATAGTCTTTTGTCAGAAAAAATATAATTAATATTCAAATATCACATTAATAGTTACAATATTTTATAATAAATACCACATTATTAATAGTTACAACATTCAAAATATCACATTAATGCTAAATAAATTTATTCACAAATTATTATATTTTCTACGCTTTAATACTCAATGTGAACACATACTCTATATAAATAACCTCCAAAAAAAGAATTAATGACCACATTTAAAATTATTGATAGATACAATATTCAAAATATCAAACAAGTCAATACTCCCAAAACTTGACATGTGACTTTTTAGGAGATTAGCAAGTGGCATAGTCTTTTGTCAGAAAATATAATTAATATTCAAAATATCACATTAATAATTATAATATTTTATAATAAATACCACATTATTGATGGTTACAACATTCAAAATGCCACATTAATGCTAAATAATTTTATTTATAAATTATGTCATAAATTATTATATTTTCTACACTTTAATATTCAATGTGAACACATACTCTATATATATATATATATATATATATATA
>CATIWR010303745.1:0-25950 GCA_949677035.1 Omphalea diandra | reverse complement strand
GAAGTCTAAAGAGATTAACCTATTTTGTTACTTTATTCAAAGAATAATTACTCTTACTCATAATAAAGTACATTAATATAGGAATACATATTATATATGTTGATTATATTTTGAATATAGAAATTCAACTTCGTTTAAGTATATATATGGCAAAGTTAGATAATTCATGCTTAAGGCAACATTTGGTTTGTTCTTTAAAACAAAATGGCAGGGAAATGGAAATAATTATAGCTATGAATTTATAGTCATGAAATTTTAAAAAATGTAGCTGTTACATTACACAAGTTGCAAATTTCAATATTTTGTAGTTATTTATGATATTATCTATTTTGTTTTGCTACCAAAAAAAATTTCTTTGTAACTGATACATTATTTTTTTTCAACTTATAAATATTATAATATTAATCTCTTCATTTACCATAATTACTAAGTTACAATTAAAAGTCATGCCTACTTAAATATTTTGGCTATGATTTGTGAAAACTCGTGGCAATAGATATAGAAAAATAAAATAGTAGCTATTATATTTCAACAGTTACAAAATTTAAAATTTTATATCTATTTATAATATTATCAACCATTTTGTTTATCAAAAAATAATTTTTTTGCTAACAAATTTTTTTTTTGTTTTAGTTTATAAATGTCATAATAACAACCTTTCTGTTTGTGACAGTTACTTAGCTAATCTCTCCATTTGCAGCTAATAGTAAATTCTTAAATATAATTTCATTTTTTGTTCTTTTATATATAAAAATGATTAAATTTGAATTTCTAATTTTTTGCACCATAAGATAAGCATTTATTATTAAATTAATAGTCTAATGGTTATTATTTTTATTTTATTAAACAAATATTCTAATCATTATTATTTTTATTTTATCAAATAAAAATTCTACAATGTATGATTTTTATGTTTAAATAATTTGAACAAAGGGTTCAAAATTACTATAAACTGTATATGTATTTAAAAATTAACTTGGAATTGGAAACTTCATTTAATTTTCATGTGTTATTGCAAAGTTGGGGAGCAAAATTGAGAAACAAAAAAAATCAAGTGTTGATCAAGCTATAAATATATTTAAAACCTTCTTCAAGTCCTTTTCCAAAATATTGGGTTGCCTAAAATTATCAAACACATATGCATGTGCCACACCACCATCATGCTTAGATCATTTTGTATCTGATTATTTTATCTGTCACCAAATCTTTTAATCACTATAACACTCAAAAGAGCTGAAGCAAGAGTTGATTGATTAATTAATTAATCAGCTCTCTACATTCAAATTAAGATGATAAAAAAATGTTAATTACTTTCTTATTGAATTAGTCTTATTATATATAGTTACAAGGGCATGTCTGTTAGTCATCAAACATGCCTCTGGTAACCATTTCCAATCTCAGCAATCAATAACAATATAAATCTTAATCAATCGCACAATCACTGAGACTTAGAATCAGTCTAAAAAATTTGAATATGTTAATTAGTATATCAGTTATTCTGGGATTTGTCTGGTAATCATCAAACACATTTCCTTCCTACCAATAATGAATAAATTTATTCTAATAGTCATATAAACTAATTAATTTTGTTTAAGTCATGGCAATTGATTAATTAAGATCACATATGCTTGCAGCCCTTTCCATTCCATGAATCAAAATCTCCTTTGATTTGCTCAGCCAAAGTGGGAAGAATACACAATCTTCATCAATTGAAAAAATATTCGATCATACTGATTTACTATATTATATGCAAAGCAAACATGTAACTAGTTATATAAAAGGACTTAGTTAAGCAAGCAGAATGGCAACAATATAATTAAGGGAAGTGTCAATGAAGGAATGTAAATTAATCATACAGTTTAAAATTAATCTGAGTGTGGAAGATTATGGTTAACCTGGTTTGGTTATATTTAATTAACACTTCTTATATAAAGTTGAGTTAATCATTGAAACATTTCTGTACCGCCTCACTAAATTCACATCTGAGAAAATTAATCTAACTGCTGCTACATATAGTCATTAGATTAATTGGTAGAATAAATAATTTGGTATTAGCAATAGTTTTGATAAAAAAAAAAATCAATATGATAAAAAAAAAAAATCCTACAGATAAATGTGCTGTTTTATTAAAAGGGTAATGTGATATTATATCTTTATAATAGTGAAATCAATATGAATATTACATCAATATATAAAAAAAAAAAAAATCTTCATATTCAAATCTCAACAGCTAGGCAAGATTGAAAATTTTATGAAAAGAAAATAACCTGTATTTTGAAAAGCAACCGGTTAGATAAATTAAACCAAAAACTGATTATTAAATGATTTGATTAGTAATTAAAATTATGTTAATCAAAAATCAATGAAAATCAGAAAAATTGATAACATAGTGAATCAAATTGATTTGGTTCAATTAAAAAATCAAATTGATTTGGTTCAATTAAAAATATATCACTTTAATTTATATTTTTAAAAATATATAATTCAATTGAATTATCTTTTATTAATTAAACTTTAGATGCTTGGATATTTTTAATTTTCCATAATTAATTATAAATTTTTACTATTTTTAATAATATTTCCTTTATATTTTTATTTTTCGTATAAATAATTTTTTTAATTTTAAATATAATATTTTATAACATTGAATTAATCCAATTTTAAAAATATTAAAAATAATCATACTCTTATACATTATGTAGTTTATTTAATATTATGCTCTTATTGTATAAAAAACATATATTATATTTACGGTATCTATATTTATCAAAAAGGATTTTGTGGTATTTTTATTAGAGTCAAAACATAAATTATCTCTGTAACTATAAATCAGCTATTAATCTCACTACAGTATTTAATTATTTAAATTCTCAATATTGGACTATTTTTTTAGTGCCTGCACACCAAACCCATCTATGTTTTAGGTATAGAAACATAATCATTACATGATTGCAATTATAAAATTAGGTTAAGAACTGTTGTTGAGCCTCAAAAGAATAAGATCACCATGCACCTAAAATGATTGTAATATTATGGTGTCTTGGACTCCTTGGCATTGGCCTTATGCTAGCAAAGACCTACTATACAAGACAACAATTCCTTCCCATATTTTGTTCTATTGTGTCTATCCCAACACAAATATTGTTATCAGAAACTTATATGCTACAGATTTTCTTCCAACTTCTCTGTCCTTTCCTCTTGTATCTGCTTCTTTTTTGTTTTTCTTGTTTTGGACTTCTATTTTTTTAAAAAAAAAAAAAATCTCCAAGTTATGCTAAAAATGATAGAAAATAAATTAGAGAATGATGAATTAGAAAGAGACAAATAACAAGACCGATTTGTCCTACACAGGAATACTAAAGTGAAGTGACTGCAAGTCACATTATTCAATAATTAATACTATACATTGTCCTCTTATCATCAACAAAAGAAAACCCTAATTTTCTTGCCAACTGTTAACTCTAATTTTTTCTTGCAACTTCGTGCAATGTACATATATACATATACATATACATCATTCACACACGCTGCTTATCATTTATGACCCGAAATTAAAAGAACTTCCAAAATATCCAATTCCATCATAGATCCAAGGTCCTCCAGAAATTCCAGAACATGGTGTTAGTGGGGAGTAGATAACGATGATGGTGGTAGACCAGCTCCAGCCCCTTCAGTGCTGGAGACTTGGCTTTCCTTTTTAGCATAACTGGACTATGCATATGGGAATTGTACAAGTGGCCTCCCTGCTGGTTGCTGGTTGCTGTCCTTCACTGTAAGTGCTGTACACATGGCTACTTTTGCAGGTGTGCGCATGGACCCTATTACACTAAACAAAAATCTGCTCCAATCATATGATGGGAAATAGGAATAGAGTTTTGTTTTTTTTTTTTCTTTTGACAAATTGTCTTGATTAGTTCTTCTTAATTTTGGTTCTCTGTGCTACGGACTTTGGATAAATTGGACATATAATGTAATGTTTGGTGAAATATAATGTAATTAAATTTGTATTGGATTACATTTCATTATATCATATTAAATATTACCTAAAATTTCAATCATATTTGGTAAATAAGTGCTCATCATGATGGAAGGGTTTTTGGATATTACTTGTTGTTTGTCTACAAATTACATTAAATTTTATCAGCTTCTACTCTTAGACTTATTGTAAATTTTGATAGCATATTTGATTACATTAAAAAATAAAAAATAAAATTTTATTTTTAAAAGAATAGTTTAAAATTTTAATATTTTTATTCATATATTTTAATATATAGAAAATAAATTTAAATATTAAAAAATTTAATAATTAACTATATATGTATATGTAGTATTCTTATCTCTTACAAATAAATAAATCAATTTAGACAACAAGATTTTAAAAATAGTTAGACATTTTAATTCTTTTAAAATTACATTTTTAATTTTTAAAAGTAAATTAAAGTATCAAATGAAAATATAATAAATTATTTTATTTTTATTTTATTTTTTAATATATTAAAATATGCTCTTTTTTAATGTACTCTTAAGTTTATTATTATTGACAAGAGGGACCATCCGCTGCCTGCTTATTTCAATTCCCTCTTCGCTGTTCTTTCTGTCTCTCATATATATGTTAATTATTAAAAAAGAAAAAAAAAAGAAGGTTCAAAGAGACCACTTGATGGGCTCATCTATTATATCATGAGTTAATCACTTAATACTATAATTGAACATAATAATTTCAAATGAAGAATTCAGATATATCTAATTATTTAAATACCCGAATGAGTGTTCTCGTATTTTTTTAATTAAACATATTAATGAATTAAGATTAGACTTATGAAAAATGAATGAGACTATTTAAATGTTTATAGAAAAAAATGAATATGAAAATCACACCAAAAGGAAAAAAAAAAAAGTCATATAGCAACTAACTTTTGTCTTTAAATCTAAGCGATTAAAAGAAAGAGTTTGCTCCTTAATTTAATTATTCCGATTCTATTTTTTGAGTTTAAAGTTGATATACATATATGATTTTAATTTCACTAAAAAAAATCATCGCAATTAACATGAATATTAAAGATATTTTAACTGTTTGAATTTTTACAAAAGCGCAAACTTCCACAATTTTAGATCATTCATCTAGATGATATAATTAAATTAGAAGATAATCCCACATGTAAATATATAATTAGGTAAAAATTTATCAATGTTGGTTGTAGAAAGTATTTTTATACATCAAAGTAATAAGTGAATGATAATTCAAAGAATTATCTGTAATTACTTATTGAAACTACTATTACACTATTTATTTTTTTAAGTGTAAAGATACTTATATTCTTTAAATTTAATTTCAATGATCTTATCCAGTATAAATATTTTTTCCCCCATAATTTCCATTCTAATGCCAAAACACAAAAAGGATTTGAGATGGGTTACAAGGACTGGAATTTGATAAAATAATGGGCCAATAAGGTAGCCCATAATCTCCTTTGAGCCCATGAAATAGTGACAAATTAAGCCCAAGGATCTGTCTTGTTCGTCAAGTCGCCACCTGCTCGCGAGGAACTTCAAAATCCAGATACCAGAAAGAGAGCTTTTTTTCAGTTGAAAAAAATTAAAATTTATATAAAAAAATCAAATAAAAAATGGAATTTGTAATCGAAGAAGGCAAACAGGTCCATGCAGACTGCTCTACTCTAGTATTGGTGAGTTCCTTGGTTTAGAGCTAGGGTTTGGTGTCCTTTAAGTCTTGTTTGGATGCTAAGAGAATGCAAAGTCTCGTCGAATTCTATCTTTGTTTTGTTTATTTATTGATCGTTCATTTATGGATTTTTTTTTTGGGCTATTGGACGGTAGCCTGCATTATCGATAGGGAATGTAGGGCAGCTAGCAGTGGATCTGTTGGTATCGTCGACGAGAGCGGAGAGAATCGGATATTTAGACGATCCATACATTCTTCCTTGCGTTGGAAACGATGCTTATGGCCCCACGCCTTGCGGCCAACTTGCTCTGCCTCTTGAAAGTAACTGTTATAGCTGCTTTTCGATTGTCGTTTTAGTACCATATTTCAAATTTGCATTTGCTGTTAGTAATAAGTGTTTCGGTTTTGTGTGTTGCAGCTTATGAGTCGCGCGCTAATTCGTTGACTCTTGTGCAGCAGCGATCACCTGTTGTTCAGGTAGTACTTCAATTTTGGAAGTATTCGTTTATAACATTTGCGCATGTTGATATGGAAATGAGCTTGGGCCATATTTCATTTGTTGTTTGTGTGAGTGGTTTGTGTGCTGAACTGAGACGTTCTTTAATTGAAGTGTAGAATATTAGGAGTACCCCTTCTGTGCATTTTGTAAGTTGATACTTAGAGTTTACTGTCTGTGTCTAAAACAATGCATAAGCTGTAAGAATTGCTTCAGCGAGGGTCTACTATGTGCAATGATGCTGAGACAAGTACATTGATATACTTACACCATCAATTTATATACTAAGTGCTCTAAACGGAATGGAAATGATAATATAGAGAAATGAGTCATGACATAAACAATGAACAAGCAATTTTTTTGAGCTGCTTATGTCAATAAATGTTTTATTGGTTCCAATTAACCATAACTAGAATGGTATGAGAGAAACTCCTTCAATCCAAATTGAAAGAACTGTTGCTTTTGCAAATGGCTTTTGATACATTGTTCCCAAAGTCACTGAACCTTGCTAGGGAACATGTAAAACAGAGTTTCAGTTTTCATATCTCGGGTTGTAATCAACTTTGCACAAAATCTCTAATTGCATATGTGAGATTTAATGATGAGTTTGTATGTTCTAAAATTCTAACTCTGCCCACTTGCCTTTGGGAGGCTATTGATGGATGATAAGTTCTTCAAACAGGGGATGATGGTTGAATTTGCTAAGAACTTGGCCGAGTTTGCTGTTTCTAGTGGAAAGAAGCATATTGTTGTGCTCTCTGGCTTGGACTTTGGTAGATGGCAAAAAATTGACATGTCAAGGTATTCAGAGCTTTAATTAATTTTTGTTTAATTAAAATCTTCATTTGGTGCATAACAACTGTTGGCCATAAAATTCCATGGTTAACTTGAAATTGTTCGTTGTAGTCATTTGGTGTGCAAGGTAGCTGAGGATTTTTGATACCCGATTAAATAACACCTGAATCTTTACGTTTGATTATGTGTATTAAGAACTCATCAACTCAACTAAGTTCAACTCAATTAAACTTTAATCTCAAATTAATTGATGTTGGCTATATGGACTCGCCTTTTCTACTTGAGGCAATTTTGGATTACATTTTTGCAAAGATGTAAAGCGTCTACGTCATTTTAAATTACTCTCCTCCAGACGAGTTTATATCTATTCATTCCCTTTTTATCTATATCTACTCTAATATGTTTTTTTTTTTCTTCTAATAAGTGTATCTAAAAACCTACGACTCACATGTCCAAACTATCTTAGTCTCTTTTCTCTCAAATTGTCTGTGATTGTAGTAACTCCATCTTTATCCTTAATGTACTCATTACGAACTCTATCTATTCTAGTATGTCACGTATTCATCTTAACATTCTCATCTTAATCACACTAATCTTGGAGGCTTTTTGTGCCTTAATCACCTAATATTCACTCCTATATATTATAGGGGGTCTTATAAAATTATCCTTTTAGCTTATGTGAAATTTTGTGATCACATAGCATGTCCAATGCATTCTCTATTTCATCCATCTCACTTTAATCCTATGGGTAATATTCTCTTCACAACCCTCGTCTTCTTATAGGATTGATTCTAAATATTTGAAGTATATGCTTTGGGGTATAACTACTCCCTCTAATTGCACTCTCATATTCTCTCTATTACTACCATTGTTAAACTTACAATGCATATAATTTTAGTCTTAGTCCTTATTTTGAAACCCTTTATCTTTAATATACTTCTCTAGAGCTTTCTATTGACTCCTGCCTGAGTTTTATCTATTAGCATTATGTCATTAGCAAACATCATATATCAAGGGATATCTTCTTGTATATCTTTTATCAATTCATCCATGATTAAAGTGAAAAGATAAGTACTTAATGCGAATCCTTTGTGTAGTTCGGCGGTGATGGGGAAGTCTCTTATATTTCCTTCCAACTGTACATACTGTATGTATACTATTGATTGTCCTATCATACATGTCCTTTATTACTTGATATATCTAATTGACACCATATTACTCTCTAAAGTCCATCATAATATATCTTGTGACACTCTATCATAGGCTTTCTCTAAATTGATAAACACCATATGCAAATATTTTTTTTGTCTCTCTATTATTCTCCATTAAGCTTCTGATAATAAAGATTGTTCAATGGTGGATTGACTTGATGTTCAACATCAAATGTGATTTTCCACAACATTCTCCCATAATTGCATGACGTGGCTTCATATTTTTAATCCTTTTATAGTTGGAGCAGTTTTTGATGTCTCTTTTATTTGTAAACATTGGGACGAAGGTACTCTTTCTCCAATTAAAAACTCATCAAGAATCTCATATTTTTGTTTTTTTTGGAAGATAAAATAAACTTTCATTGGTACAAATAAATTGACAACGTGGATTTAAATCGTGATTGCGGTCGTGTGTAGCGGTAATGGGGCTATCACGACCGTAACATAATGGTAACAACAAACTGTAGCGTAATTTTTATGCAAAAAATTGCAAAATGTTACAAATTAAAAATATTTTCATAAGTCACTAAAGCAATGATTTACATCTAATTAATAAACATAAATTGCACTTTGTAAATTTTTTTTGAGTTAATATATAAAAAATTTTTGAAAAGTAAGTTGGTTGAATTTTAATTTGGCACAAATGAAATGAAAGAAAAAAATAAAAGAAAAATTTTAAAAAATATGGTCATTATGTAGCAGCTGTTACTGCTATATAATGACTGTTACAGTTGTTATGGATTACAAAAATTTTTTCACCAACGGTAAAGGAAGACCAAAATACCGTTATATAATGGCCGTTGTTTAAATCCATGACTGACAATAAAAAATGCAATTTTCATTGAATTAGATGTATTAAGGAGCATTGAAATTGTAACTCATTCCTTTTTCTAAAACTGGAAGTTGTAAAAAAGGGTTTGGACTTTATTGGACACCTAATGCTAGTGAGCTGGATACGCTGTTTGCAGCTGCCTAAGTAGTGTTGTATGTTGATTATTTGTTTTTATATTTCAGTGGTTTACAGACATATTACCTATCTAGTATCAGTAGTGATGGAACGGATGATTATTCTGAACAATTTGGGTGGAAGAGACTTCAGGATTATGACCCTGCACGAAGGTCTTGGCAATATCTCAGTGCCTTAGCTGAAGGAATTTCAGGGGAAGAAAATAGATTGCCTTTTGAAGATGAAGATTACTACCCAAGTTTGCCTTTTGCTGCTCTCTTTTCTTGTTTTAAGGTATCCTCTGCAAAGAATATTATGTGTAGCACATTGAGGAAATTTCTGTGAATCTTTAATATTATAATGCACTCTGTTTTGGTTTCTTCTTAGTCTCTTTTATTGATTATTCTAGCGCTTCACATACACTGTTATGCTTAATCTTTAATATTATAATGCACTCTATACACTAGTGCTACACGTACTACTGCTACCATAATTTCTGTGAATCTGGAGGTTACACCTTAATTCGTATCTAAAGAGTTGCTCTAGGGCCTATAATACTACTGCTACTACAATGTATGATAACTCTTCTTTGTAACTGAAGCTGCACACATACTAATGTATCAACCTTTAGCTATCAAGTCTTGCTGAAATCTATGTTTTACCTACTTTTTGATGTGCTGAAGGACAATGGTAATGTTGTAAGTTTTTATAGATAGATCACTAGGATTTAATTTAAGGTTATTGTTTTCTGAATCAGGCAAAAGGCTTGAAAGTTACATGCTTATTATGTTACTGCTCAGAAGGGGACAACATGCCTGATGCTTTTCATTTGGCTGAGGCAGTAAGCAAACTCTTGGGGCTGAGTCCCGATAATCTGCATGGTTAGTTTTCTGCTGGACTAAGATTCAGTAGCATTTTACATTTTGATCTTGAGACACTTGATTGAAAGCTTTCATTTTCATCTGATATGCACAATTTAACATTATTTGGTTGGAGATCATTTTCCAGTAATGAAACATGAAATGACTTAGGAGGGGAAGCAATCATACTAATTTTTTTTTTTTTTTAATGTTTCCTTTCAGGTGATGTAGATGGAAAATGGCTCATCCCCTTTTCTTGGAAGACTGTGTATGGACCACCCCCTGATATGTCTATCTTTTAGCCTTGATTAACCAAACAACCTGAAGTAATATTGATATGATACAGTTCAGTATTTAGGTGCTCTTGTCAGTCGGTCAGTTTTATAAACTTAGTTGTTGATTTAAATATATTTGATAGAATGTCAATGATTTTATCCGTTGATTATTTCATTTATGATAGAATGTCAACAGATTTTATCTGTTGATCATCTTGGACTGTCCATTCCTCTTATGATTCAAAATGTGAACGTCCTTCCAGAAGAGGTGTAAAGTTAGTTAAATTCATTTTTTGGAAGAAATATGACTATTTACATGCGAGGGTTCTTAGATTTTAATCCATATAATATGGCATTTTCTGGGTTTAAGTACTCAGTTTAAAGTCTTAGAGAATGTGCAATATGGGAAGATTGAATCTTACAAGCGGGGTTGAGAGGATATCTAAGGTCTGTTTTGTATGGCCATTGCAAAATCAACTTTTGAGCAAAAAATAGAAGAAATTTTATTTTCGACGAGTTTTAAGAGTCAAAAGTTGATTTTGAAAAACCTTCAATTTTAAAGTTTTTACAAGTACCGATATAAGTAGTTTGAAAAGGTAACTAAATTACCTTTGTGAATAGTTTTTTTTTTTTTTTTGGGGAAAAATAGCTGAAATTTCTTGAAACTTGGAAATTTTGTAATTACAACAATTGTGGCTTTTCAAAATAGAAAGGACGAACACGCTCTAAAACTGGTTCTTCTATTGTTGTCATTCTATAATGGATTAAATATGTTGACCTCTTTGAGTTTTACAATATTATACTATTTAATCTTTCATTTTGTAAAATTATATTAAATGATCATTTTGTTTTGATTTTGTTATACTATGAGAGTTATGTCCATTTTTTGAGTTTTTTTTTTGTTAGTCAATTCTGAAAAAGTCAAAAAGTGACTAAATAATTTATTTAAAACCTAAAAACACTCTTATTGATCAAAAAACTCAAAATTGTTTCCAAATCATATTCTTCCATTCATTTCTTCCATTCCAAAAATACCATTCATTCAAGAATTCAATGAATCACATTCTTCCAAAAATACCATTCATATTCTCCTAAATTTCATTTCTTTCGTTCCCAAATCATCTTCTTCTAAAAATACTATTTATTGAAGAATCAACCCAGATACCCATAAAAATTAGCTTCATCTTCTTTTGTTCCAACATCACCAGCTTTGGTTTTGATTGTTTCTTGGGTTGGTCTGGATTTTGTGAATCGATGATGATGATAATGGTGAGGTGACAAATCAAGATTCTGGGTTTCGACATTCGATTTTGTGAATCAATAATGATGATGATAATGGATCTTGTACATAGTTGATGATGCAAATTACGAAAAAAGCATGAATCTTTCATGTTTCGATCAACATTGATTACGTGCAAATTCACCTCGAACGAAATGTAAATTGAAGACTTCACCTCTGCATCTTGAATCTATTGTTTTGTTTTCGATTTTGTGAATGATCTGTTGATTTCAATTTTGTGGGGGCAGAAACCTCTTTTGGAAAAAACACTTGATTTATGGGTTTTCTACGTATGGGGCTCTCCTGCATCAAGATTGTTTTCAATTTTGGGTTTTCTGTTTTGAATTTGTTGTTTTAGTTTCTTGGTTAGATTTTCTGATTTTTTGATTTTTGGGATTCGATTTGTTGTGTTTATTGGTGTTGAGCTCTAATTTAGATTGGTGGGATTGATTTTGATTTTGTTTTTTTTTTTTCAATTCTATTGATTTCAATTTTATTTTTATTTATGATCGATTTGGTGATCTTGCTTTCAATTATGTTGATTTCTATTAATCGAATTGGTATTCTTGTTTATAATATTTTTCTTGCTTTAGATGGAGATCTTTGGGTGGGATTAAAAAATTTGATGCAATACTAAGGGCATTATAGATATTTCATAAGATTTTAACATAAAATTTAATAAAAGGATAAAGTGATTTGACAGAATGAAAATTAAGGGATATTTTAATATAATTTTTTAAAAATAAAGAACTAAATAATATATTAGGGTAAAACCTAATGTGTCATCGTATTTAACCCTTTTATGATCCCTTAGGTCAACAAGCAATTTTACTAGGCCGGAGTATAGAGGGCAGTTTTACTGAAAACCCATTGGGATTACCAAGCCTGGTATACTCCCACAGACCCTTTTATAATCCCATACATGCAATGCGCAGCCGGAGTTCTCATTTTAACTCCAGCCCATATGAAAATGACTAAAAATATGAGTTGTAATAGACAAAGTTTATAGCTCAACTTTATTCCCACGCTGAAATCCACTTTGCCTTTTTGAGCGTTAATTAAACAAATCAAGTTGGTTCTGGTCGGCATAGGAATTGGATTTCTTTTCGCGTTGGTTTATATTTATATTCAGTTAATTTGAGTTGTATTCTTTCGGAGTGGATTATTTTGATATCCAGAGTTGTATTCTTTAGGAGTGGATTAATATCCAAAAAAAGTTTGGATTATTTTCAGATCTCGAATCAGACCGAGTTATTTATATTTCTGATTTTTTTAAATAAAAAAATTTTACTTTTTAAATAAAATTTAAATATTTTTAATAATTTAAATCAAGTTGATTTATAGATATGATGGAAATCATGTTAGTTTGAAATTAATTTGCTTGTTGAATCAATTTTCATATTAGATCATTTCAAATTTCTTTCGAATTTGAATAAAATTGAATGGTTTAAATTGAATCAAGAATTTGTCACGTTACCTCTAAATATATGAAGTTGGAGGATTAACAGCCTACCCATATATTACATATTTGTTTTGTTATAGAAAACAAAAGTCATTTACTAGTGGTCAAACTGAAGAGAAAAAAGAAAGAAGAAAAAAGAAGTGAAGAGGACAATAAAAAAAAGGGGTTGAAGCACAAACAGCATGATATTCTTCACTCAAGATTGATGTTCCAAATTATTCCAATGGCATTTTTTTTCAGATAAAGGGTCTATTGGGCCTTTCAACTGTTCTAGAAGGACCTCATAAATATATATTAACTATTTGGTCTAATTAAACTCTTAATCTATGGCATTTAGTTTCATTAAGTTTAAGTGCGCATTTTAATTTCTTCATGCATTCCACATGGTCGAAGAAAGTTCTAAAGTAAAAAATACAAAAAAAATCTCATCAAATCATCGTTGTTTGTTCTCCTTTATCCCTCATCTTCTCTTATCATCACTGTGACTACTCTATACATCAATAAAAGAAAGCAAACTGATCAAAATTGGCAATCGCTAACATTACCATCATCCTCTAGAAAAGCCAACAACCTATTAAAATTCAAAACCCATGAAAAGATTTGCACAAACTCACTCCAATCATGTGGTACTTCCTTTGGAGATCTCCTGGAAATCAAATGACGCCATATAAAGTACAAGCCCACTGAGATGCGACTCACTCTTCTGATGACATACTCAAATGTGTGCTTTTAATTTTGTGGTGAAGTTGATTTATGAATGGTGAAAATTGAGGTAAATAGTAGGAGCGAAATGGCATTGCGTAAACATAGAGGAATTATGATCATTTGAATTTGAATATTTTTGAAGAGATGTTTTGCAAAGTTAATGTGAAATAGAGTTTTTTTTTGGAACTTGATGAGGAGTTCTGATAGATTGTGAGTTATGTTAATATTGATTTTGCAAGTGCGATTATTATTACTTAGGAAGAGAGTGAGTATCCATGCAAATATTAGAAGAGAGGGAGCTTTGTGTTCGAATTTGATCATGGTTATCAAAATCGCAATCTGACTCATATGATCTTATGAATGAAAATCATATGAACAATCCAACACAAAATCGAGTGAAATCGTGCCTCAATGCGATAAAATCGATAAGATCTTGATCTTACCCATGACTTTAACGATTTCAGGAACCAAGCAAACTGGGTTTTTATATCTGTGGGTCTGGCAATTGCAATGGGCTTTTGAAGTGAAAAATTCAAAATTTTATAGCCCAACGCATTTATGTTGGCAAAAAACGATGTGTTTTTTAGAACAAACCAAAGAATAATTTCACTTTTCTTTATTTTTCCTCTGTAGCATTCACTTAGGGATTTTGAGTTGACCTTTTTCATTTCCTTTCTTCTCCTTCTCTGCTCGTGCTCACCTCCATATCTGCTGCTGCTCGCCTCCGCTAGTGGTGTTGCTCGCCTCTAATTCTACAGTCGTTGCTTGCTCTACGCCTCGAGGAAGCAATTGGGTTTGGATTCTTACTTTCTGAGAGGTAGGCAAGCAGTTAAGATCTAGTACATGAATTTAGAACACCAATCAACAGTTAAGCGGAAACAAATTGTATACATATTTGCGCAGTAGATCCAAAGTTGTTTTGAGCTATAATATCAACCACTGGAATTAAACGCCAAGAAAATAGATCAGAAGAATCAAAATCAAGAGATAAGTCTTCCTCTCCTTGACCTTCTCTCAAGACGGCTATTAATGGGTGTAGCAACTAGGGTTAGGGTTAGAACGCAAGAGAGAGGACTTATCCTATTTATAATATATTTAACAGGTCTACCCATCACAGGTTCATGTTAAATTAGGCCTGCAAATGATCGTCTTCCATATCGGCTCACTAAATATGTCATAAGCCCATAACTCATTTGATCACAATTTAATTGGGTTTACTCACTAATCAATAAACTATATTATTTAGTCCATTTTATAAAAAAAATAAAATAAACTAATAATTAATATTAGCCCACAAAAAATTCTAACATTCTTCCATTAAGACAATATTAATTATGACGTTTTTATATTTTATAAATAATATTTTTGAAAACGACTTTTGGACTGAATACTTTAAATTCAAATGTGGCTACAAAAATTTAGAAAACATATAGATTATTGATAAAATAACAATTTAAACATAATTCTGTCCATATTAAATTATCAATATCGAATCATAACAGTAATTATGTCCATTATTGACATAGTACCAATCCATAGTCACAAATATTGACAACTTAACCGACCTGGATTTCGATATGGCAGTGTCGCAAGAAAATAGCACTCACATGTGATCACTATTTTCTTTGTCAGTCCTCTAAATATTTTTCTTTCGCACATACTCAAATGAGCAAGAGAAACTCATAAGCCTTCGTAATAAGCTTTTGTTTTTATTTTGAAAATACACACAATATATGTCTTAGCCTTTATTTCCAGAAACACAATTGGAAACTAATAAATATAGTTTAAGATAATTACACTGATTTTAAGCACATCACGCATAACTCATAACATGTTATATATATATTGAATGTGCACATATGCATAACAAACAACCATAAAGTACTTAACTCATATAAACAAGTACAAATGAATAAGCAATATAACAAAATTATTTAATTTATATGTTCAATTGCAAGCATAAAACTTCTACTAACCAAACACATCAAAAGACTTTACAACACCATATCGCTAACATGTTTCTTGAAAATTATGAATCTAAGTCCTTTGGTTAGAAGATTAACTAATCAGTACTAACAAATTGAATCTCAATATCTCATTTCTTTACTAAGTCTTTGACTATAAGATATTTAATCTGCATATGCTTAGAACCACTCGAACTTTTATTGTTCTTAGAAAAAAACACAACAACATTATTATCACAATAGATTCGAAGTGGCCTAGCAATAGAATCGACCACAAGCAACCCAAAAATAAAATTCTTCAACCATATAGCTTGTGTACTAGCACTATAACAAGCAACAAACTCAACTTGCATAGTAGAAGAAGCTGTAAGTGTTTGCTTAACATTCTTCCACGAAACAGCACCACCAATGAGCATAAAAATATAACCCAAAGTGGACTTCATATCATTTTGACAACTTGCAAAATCAGAGTCTGAATATCCCATTACTTCAAGATCATTTATCCTCCTATAAACCAACATATAATCTTTCGTCTTTGGCAAATATCTCATTACCTTCCTAGCAGCTATCCAATGATCCCACTCAGGATTAAAAAGATATCGACCAAGAACACTAACAATGTATGTAATATCTAGTCTTGTACACACTTGGGTGTACATTAAGCTGCCAACAACACTTGCATAATGAATATTATTCATGGTCTGTTTCTCTATATCACTTTTAGGGTATTGCTCCTTACTAAATTTATCTCCATTCACAACAGGAGTATCACCACCTTTGTAAGATTACATATTGAATTTACTGAGCACACGATCAATATAAGTCCTTTGAGAAAGACCCAATAAATGACAAGACCAATCATGATGAATCTCAATACCCAAATAAAATATGAATCTCTAAGATCTTTCATATTAAAAGTCCTAGAGAGTAACTGCTTAGTCTCACAAATGATCCTCATGTCATTACTAGCCAACAAAATATCATCAACATAGAAAATAAGAAATATAAATTTACTGTCATTGATCTTATGGTAAATGCATTGATCTATCTTATTTTTGTAAAATCAAGTGAAGTGACTACCTTATCAAATTTGAGATACTATTGACGAAAAGCTCGTTTGAGACCATATATAGATTTCTTCAGCTTACAAACCAAGTGTTCTTTACCACTTTCTTTAAAATCCTCAGGTTGTACCATGTAAACTTCCTCACCCAAATCATCATTTAAGAATATCGTTTTGACATCCATTTGATGCAACTCTAAATTAAAATGAGCAATTAAAGCCATAATTATTCTAAAGGAATCTTTAAAGGAAACAGAGGAAAAAGTCTCATTATAATCAATACCCTTACACTGTGTAAACCCCTTAGCAACCAATCTGGCTTTAAATTTCTCAACTTTTCCTTTAAAATCCTTCTTAGTTTTGAATACCCATTTGCAACCTATAGGTTTATGATTAGAAGGAAGTTCCACTAGTTTCCAAACTCCGTTATGACTCATTAATGCCATATCATCTTTCATAGTATAAATCCATAAATTATAATAAATGCTATTAACTGCCTCATCATAAAATACATGATCAACAACATGACCTATATTACAATCACTTTTACCAAGATAAACCTCATAATCATTTGGAATTGCCAATCTTCTCGCCCTAATAGACCTTCTAACAGGTAATGCTTCAACTACAACAGGTTCTGGAGGATTCTTAATAAGAGATGGAAGATCAACTACGCCCTCACCATCATCACCTATTTAAATAGAAACCCTTATAATCTCTTCATGAGATGAAGGTAAAGGAATGGTTGCAATTCCACTTTGTACATCATGAATAGGTGGTTGAGAAATGTCCAATCAGCAACATCCACTTTAAAAACTTCGCAGTCATAGACTTTACAATCTTTGTGTCACTGTAGGACAATGAACTTGTATCCTTTAGAATGAGCTAAGTGCCCAATAAAGTAACAATGAGTAAAACTAGGGTCAGTCTTTTTCTCATTTGGATTATATAGTCTAACCTCAGCAGGATAATTCCAAACACAAAAATAGTTCAAACTAGGTTTTCTACCAGCCCATAATTGAAAAGGTGTTTTAGGTACTATTAGGAGAACAATTCAAAATATAAAGGGCAGTTTTAATAGTTTCACCCTATAAAAATTTAGGTAAGTTAGACCTATTTATCATGCTCCTCATCATATCTTTCAAAGTACAATTATGCCTTTCAGTGACGCCATTTTGTTCAGGACTACCATGCATGGTATATTGGGCAACTATTCCATACTTTTGCAAATATTTGGCAAACAATCCCATATATTGCCCAATCTCATCATATTTGCCATAATATTCCCCCCCCCCCCCCCCCCTTTACGGTTAGACCTTACAATTTTAATGACTTTTCCTAATTGTGAATGAAGTCCACTAATATCAGTGTGAATAATCTCTATAAGATCTGAACTTCTATTAACACTTTTCTTTTTAATCTTAGTCAATTTACCCCTAATACAGTCCACACAAACATCTAGATTCTCAAAATCAAGAGAATGAAGAATGTCATCTTTCACTAGTCTTTCAATTGTTTCTCTAGATATATGACCTAAACATTTGTGCCGTAATGAAAAGGATTTTTCTTTAACTAAGGATCGTTTGGTCACAACATTGGTTTCACAAGAAGGTTCATAATCACTGGCATCATCCAAATACAATCTATATAAATTATCAAACAAAACACATTCACCAATCAATTTAGAGTCTAAAAACATATTAGCTCTTCCATTACCAATAGCAAAATGATATCCAATCTTATCTAAAATAGAAAAAGAAATCAAGTTTATCCTAAAAGATGGAACATAAAAGGTGTTCTCCAAAATGAGACAAAATCCGGACTTCAATGTTAACCTAGCTACTCTAACTTGCTTGACATCTATCTCTAAATTATTTTTAACTCTAAGCTTGAACTCCCTTTCACTTGGCTTTCATTTGCTTATGACTCCCTTCAAGGTAATAACAATATGAACAGTTGCACCACTATTAAGCCACCAAAAGTTTGGTGGTACATCAACCATATAAGATTCAAAGCAAACATAAGCCAAAGGAATACCTTCTTCTTCTTTCTTCTTTAGCCAAACTGTGAATTGATGTCAATCTTTTCTCTTATTACCTTCTTTATGACAAAAGAAATATTTCACCTTATTCTTGTGGACAATTTCAAAATCACCTCCCTTCTTGGTCTGACTCCTACCATGCCATTTAAAATTTTGATTCTTCTTAGGAGCATAATAATTAGGTTTAAACTTACTTTTATCCTTTTCAGGATCAGCCCTAGGTTGTGTTACTAGCATGATAACCTTACCCTTCTCTTTTCTAATTTTCTTATCCTCAGCATCACATTTGGTTATAAGGTCGTTAATGGTCTAGGTAGTGTTTTGGGTGTTATAGGCAGCCTTGATTTAGCTAAATTCAGGAGGCAAAATGTTTAAGACTTGGTGAACTATGAATTCATCAAAAATATCAAGTTTAAGACCCCTAAGTTTGGTTTGAAGGTGAACCATATTTAGAATGTAATCCCTCACGCTCCCACTATGGTTGTATCTCATACTAGTTAACTGACTCATAAGGGTTCCACCCTCAATCTTATCAGATACGAAGTATCTATCTTCTATAGCAGCAAAAAAAAACTTTGACAGTAACATCAGTGGGCAAACTACTCTAAGGTATTCAGGAATTATTTTTCTCATGGCTATAAGACTAAGATAATTAGATCTCTCCCATTTAGCATGTAATTCTTTTTCCTCGATATTGCTTTCACGGATGGGTTTTGTAGGCTCATCTTCATAATGGGCATAATCTATCTCACTCATTTCTAAAACAAACTGAATGTTGTCTTTTCACCTCTTAGAGTTTGTGCTAGTCAAGAGTTCAATAGTCGCAATACTATTGTTCAGACTAAAGGAGATTGTTTGCGACAAAACAAAAATATGTATTAGGATTGGACTATATACAAAATTAAAGTTATAATTTACTCAATCTAGAAAATTTTGGCATCACTACATATTCTCCTTTGGACATAATATGCACATGCAATAAAATTTCTAGTTATGAAGCACACAATCGAGATTATACCAGTTTTTGAGAAATATATCCCCTTTGGGCAGACAAACACTTTAGACTCATGCAACTCTTAATACAAATAGTTTCATTCCAACACTTACTTCCAAAATCAATGCATCTAATAACCCTCTTTAAGCAAGTTATTATATACATTAATTCAAAATTATCTCTTCGTAAAAATTAAAAATAACTCTACAAATTTCAATGGATGTTTCACTTTGGTGGTAACACTCATATCAATTCATAAAATTATTTTTAATTAGAGATTAATAAAAACCCAATTAAAATACATACCAAATGCAAATATACATCAAATTATATAAGGTACCAAACACAACATACCTTAATTTTAAATACATGATTATTATCACATATATATACAAATCAAATATTTATTATTCATTTATTTATTTCAATACAAATCTAATATCACTAAATTATAAATTGGTAATTAACTACATATAAACCACCCAAATATATATATATATATATATATATATATATATATATATATATATTAATAATCATTGAAATAAAATAAAAAATATACAATTATGAATATTAAAAAAAAAAATTGCAAGCCCACCAAGACAATAAAGTTGGACAATGATCACTACCCAACGTCGGCACATGAGAAACACTTCCCAAGAACAATCCATCAGTGCTTCTCTGTTTGCATGAGTCGTTACGGGACCATGCCTCGGGTATGAATAAAACAAGGAAATTTGCTGACACTTGGGTTGGTAACTTAGTGAGTCAGTGCCCAAGGTCAATGTGCTTGGCCTTTTCACTAGGTAATTTATGGACAACAGACTCCTACTCTTATGCCTCCTAACGACGGCGTTGGAATAAATGAGATTTCCAGGGAAAGTTTTTTTTTAATTAATTCATTCTTTAGATGAAACAAGTAAATAAACTCATACTATAATTATCAATACAAAATATTTAGGGTTTTAAATCATGTACAATCTCAAGTCTCTGATACCACATGTAAGAATTTATTTAAGATCTAGTACATGAATTTATAACACTAAACAACAGTTAAACGGAAACAAATTACGTACCTATTTGCGCAGTAGATCTGAAATTGTTTTGAGTCATAATATCAACCACTGGAATTAAATGCCAAAAAAATAGATCAGAAAAATTGAAATCAAGAGCTAAGTCTTCCTCTTCTTGACCTTCTCTCAAGACGGCTACTAATGGGTGTGACAACTAGAGTTAGGGTTAGAAGGCAGAGAGGGGACTTAGCCTATTTATAATAAATTTAACAGGTCCACTCATCACATGTTCATGTTAAATTAGGTCTACACATGATCGTCTTTCATATCGGTCCATTGAAGGTGTCATAAGCTCATAACTCATTTGATCACAATTTAATTGGATTTACTCACTAGTCAATAAACTATATTATTCAGTCCGTTTTATAAAAAATTAAAATAAATCAATAATTAATATTACTCCACAAAAAATTCTAGCAGGTACAACATACCATATAGTTGTTGTCAATCTTTTTGTTTGCAGTAATTGCATTCTTAATTGTTGCAATTGCATTATCCTTTTATTTCATCAAATTTGCCCTCTTCTCAAGTTAGAAGAGCGAAATCATGTGACTGAAATCATGTGTTGGTGACATACCCAATAAGAGTTGGGAAGAGGATACAGTTAGAAGTTGTGAGATTGGGGAGGACATCTTTTTTCAGTTTCAATTGCATCCTTGACTTATGATTTAGCTGTGTTTATGAACAAGAGCTTCAAACTCATCATAGTTCAATTTTTTATGAAGATATGTTACAAGAATTCTTTCTTGAAATTAAAAACAATATTATTAATGGCATAACTAGTGGAGGATATGATTTGTATAAGAAAATATCAATTTTGAGACAAATAATGATAATTCTTGTTTTCTAATCTTCAGGGGTATTCAATTAATACTTTTAGACTTTTTTAAGTGAATGAATTTTATAGAGTTTATAGATTTTTTTAATGATTTTTATGGAGTTTATAATATTCATAAATGACTTTCAAAGATTTTAATTTCAAAATCTATAAAGTCTTGAGAGATTTTTTTACATGTTTTATCCCAAAAAGTCATTAAAAGTCTATAAAAGTTCATTAATTTTTGAAGTCAATGACTTTTTAAATATCTATAAACTTTTATGGACTTTTTAAAAGTTATAATTGAATATATTCGAATTTTAATAGACTTTTTAAAAATCTTTATTAAATACCCTCTGATTTGTATAAACTTTTTAAAGTTTTAAAAACTTTTTATTAAATACCTCTTGACTTTTAAAGAGTCTTTAAAAGTCATTTTTGAATATTCCTGATTTTTAACATCTATTAAAACCTTTAATTCTCCTAATCCAATACACCCTACTTCCTTTCTCATTTCTTTTATTTTTTTTCTCCCTAAAAAGTCAATGTCGGCTCCTTGCCCTTTTAAGGGTCAGCTTGAGACCAATCAATAAAATTGTTAAATGTCTTTCCTTTCAGTCCAACAACACCGGTCACTTGCTTCAGGACTTGTACCGGTTCCACTACTCATAAGCCATCCAATGTGGACCTTGATTTGGTGCCTCATAATTAATTTAAAGCTTTAATATATAAATCCATAGTTGATGACAACACTTAGGATCTTAGTTTACCGCTAATAATTCTAGGGTGAGGTTATTAGTTGGCTAGTCTTCTCATAAGATATAGTCTGAATATTTACACTTTTGTTTTGTTATGACTTCAAACCATGCATTATATAGTGAGTATTGCTTCTTAATTTTCTGGTAAAGTTTTTTCCTTATTTGTGGTGAATTTAATTGTTTATATTATTCAAATCAATTTCTGTTAATTAATGTGAATTTTTTTAATTTAATTATTTATTATACAAATAGAAAGTTCTATTATCACATTTTTTTTTATATAAATAAGTCACTTAATCAGGAAGTTATATAGATCACATATCTTAACTCTAGTGTTTGCAATGAATATAAAATTTTCTTTTATGAATTGAGGTGGGAAATCAATGGTACTTTTGGCATTAACTAAACAAAAGAATGAAGCAGATCATTCATGTATTTTTTTTTCCTGTCAATTTATATGAAGAATTTGATTTGCATAAGAATATATATATATATTGTTATATTGTAAAATCTTACAATTTTATGATTCTGATTCTAGGGTCCTTTACTCATTTTAGAGTAGAAAAACGAATTTGACAACCTTGAGTTTGATTATGTTTTTTTTACCTAGAATGGGTTAAGGTTCCTATGGTCTTTTCTTGATATGGAGATTCTATATAGTTTGTTTTGAGGGAAAACATAAAGCTTGGAATTAGGATGGTGTTGAAGAGTGTGGTCGTAGTTGCTACTGCATGGATTGTTGTGTTTTGGGATTCATTATGCAACCTATCCAACGACGGGCATGGATGGCACAAAGATTAGTATCTTCAAACAAACCTATAAGGCATGCTTCTGCATCGTCTTGTAATGCCAAATCTGCACCGCTTTAGAATCATAAATTAGTTTCGAAGTCCTAAGCAATTTCACGAACTGAGTTTCTGAAAGAAGTTTCCCAAACAAACCTATAATGTATGCTTATGCATAATGCCAAAACTGCATGGCTTTGGAATCACAAATTAGTTTTGAAGTCCTAAGCAATTTCAAATGAGTTTCTGAAAGGAAGTTTCCTAATAAGGAGTTTAACACTCTTTTGGCATTTGCTGATTTCACGAAGAGCGATAATTCCAGGCTTGCATCCGTGGGCTTCTTCACATCTCCTGTGGTTGGGGTTGACTTACAGGCAACCTTGATTGCAAGTTGTTTCCTTGGACCCTTGCCTCTCTAGTAGAGTTTTGAGCAGTCTGCTTGGACGTGCCATCTTGATGAAGTGGAGGTGAGAGAGAGAAACATCTGGCTTTCACTATGGTTGGTTGATTCTATTTATAGATTGTTATTGTTTTTTTTTTCTTTTGTTAAGAGAGAAAAGTTTTTGTTGTGAGAAAGAGATAGGTTTTGTTGACACTTGAAACGCTAAGAAGAACGGTGTCACAGATCTTTGTCCATGATACTTGGTGTTTACTTATTTATGTGTTGCATTTTGCGAGAGTCGCACATGTGGGATTTACTGTTGCAGTAGTGGATAACTAATGAACCTCCATGATTTAACAAATGAATCTATAGGTTTTTAATAATGATTATATATAGGTTCATGAACTTGAGTATTAAAAATAATGAATCCGCAATAGATAATTTATAAACTTGCATGATGAATATGTGTTATTTTATTAATGATCCTATATAGAGTTTTTAAAAGTAATGAACCTACATGCATTAACTAATGAACCTATATGAAACATAACATATTTGAAAAATAAACAAGTTCATTGTAAACTTATCTATGTACTTTTTTTATATTTTATTCTAATTTTTTATTCATTAATTCATAATTTCAATGGTTAACTAATATCAAATAAAAGTGATGAATTTATAGTTGATAATTATAATAAATCTGCATGTTTTAACTAATGTACCTATAATGTTTGACTAATGAACCTCTGTATAATAAAGAATTTGAGTATTAAAATTATTGAATCTACAATATTTACTTAATGAATCTATAGTTGATAACTAATGAACTTGCATGATTTAACTAATGATTTATATTTAATAAAGAATCTCAGTATTAAAAGTCATGAATCTATAGTTTTTAACTAATAAATCTGCATTATTTAACTAATGAATCTATGTAATTAAATTTAATGAAACAAAAATATATTCTTTATATTGAAGAATAAAAAAATCACAGATGTTTACAAAAACATAGAAATGAAGAACAAAAACTATAAACTCTAAAAATTAATCATAGATTCATTATAAACAAGAATTGAATGGATTTAAATTAAGATCAAAGACATTTACCAAAACCTAAATCCTAAAAATTTTTATAATTTAATGATTTTAAAATTTTAATTTATTTAATTTTTATATAAAAATAAAAAATATATTATATTAAATAATAATAAAAAATATGAGTTAAACTAATTGAATATTTTATTAATTTATTTTATTTACAGTAATAAAGGGAAAAAAAAAAGCTCTTAAACTGTAAAAAATTGAAAAAGATAATATGGTGCGTTATTTCTGGACGTGTGTTGACTCCCAGACCATGGGTCCTCCGTACAATAACTCCTCTTAGCTAGTCAAAAAAGCTTTTATTAGACTATTGAATGAAATAAAAAATGTAATTGGTGTAAGAAGTTAATTTAGGCTCCTTTAAGAAAAGTTGATGGACCAAATAGGCCCTTAATCTGATATTTTTTTTAAACAAAATATTCCAATTGGATAGTTGGGCTTACTATGAGTGTTATCGGTGGACAAAAAACCAACGATGATTATAATTAATTGCATTTTAGGGATGATCATATGATAAGTGAAACTTCCATTATAATGGTGAAATAGAGAACTTAAACCTGAGAATTATCATCCTTCAAAATGTTTGAAAAGATCCAACTAGATTAAACTTGATCCACAGCCTTAATGTTTACTTGGCCATGGAATTTTTCCCTTCCAAATCCAAGAGCAAAACTAAAATGCTTTAACAAGATACTACGCAACTATTTTATTCTCTAGATATATATTCATAAGCATTGCTTGAATTTTATTTTTTCATTCCAATATTAAACACTGCAAAATTAATTGTTTAATTATTGGATTGAGATTCCAAATTATGTCTTGATAAATATCAAATCTCTCAGTTTTCAATAATATTTTGAATTCAAATTCGATAATTGAAATTTATTTTTATGAATAATCACTCACTTTCTTAAACAATTTTAAAATTTATTTTTTTCCCTAAAATCTTAATTTTTCACTTCAGTAAATTGGAAATATAACTCATTTATACATGGGACATTAGGTATATTCAAATACCCTTAATTATTAGGACCAAAATCTTTAGGATAAAGGGTCAATGGACTCCCTTAATCTTTATTTTTTTTTGCAAAACAAATCACTTAAATTTAAATTAAATATTTAAACTAATTTAGTCTTTGACTTTTTCAATTAAATTAATAAAGACTTAGATGAGATGAGACTCCGTGTGCAATACATGATTAAAAAAATGAACAAATTAATTCAGCTAGTTATTCATGTGACCAACATATATATATA